>JAYMFT010084907.1:0-14188 GCA_038088735.1 Panulirus argus | reverse complement strand
ATATATATATATATATATATATATATATATATATATATATTATACTTATCAGAGTAACGGAAGAACAAGTTTTTCTTTCAGTACAATATCTAATTCGTGAAGGCTTTTACCCCACCTCCCTTGGGAACATGGACTACTGGCGTTGTTGCTCTGCTGCTCATATTCCAACCTCCCCGTCAGTATCTTTTTGTCTCAACCTCGCCATCTTTATGTTCCCGTTGGCAACAGAATCTCAACAAAGGCAACCCATGAAGTCCCGTTGGTTGCGAAAACTGAAGTTTACAATTTTGGGATGTAAATTTTTACGTACTCTCCATTTAAGGAGGACATTTCTACTACATTATTTATAGTAAATGTGTTCAATATTTCTGTCGTGTAAGGTAGCTTAAAGATCTTTATCAATTCGAGCCTTGTGCGCACACAAACTTTCCTTTCTTTATTTGCGACTTGATAACAGAATTATAACGTCGATCTAAATTTAGGAATCCGACATATCCGGGTTTAATTAAAGATTCGAAGAGATTAGTTGTCCCTCAAGTGCAACTGGGATCTTCTTTCATAAACGTTTGATTAGGTTAGGTTAGGTTACGCGAGTATGTCTAAACTTTGCTCTTTGTCCCTTAACCGACTGTTGCCATGCAAAACGAAAAAAACAAATCAATGTCTTTAAGTAATATTTAGTCAATTCTCTGCTTGCCGGAGACAAGGATTAACTTACCAATAAGAAAATAATAGTAGGTAAATTCTTCACCAACTAATAAGAAAATAATAGTAGGTAAATTCTTCACCACTAATCAGAAAAGATATTAGGTTAAGATCTTCACTATTAATCTTACTTGCAGAGAATATTCACTCTCAGATCATATGTCACCTTACGAAAACAAATCAGCGATAACAGAGTTTGTTTTTGTATGATTCAATACGTTACGATCTCAAATAAGTGATCATTTGTTTTACTGGGAAGAGTTTTATATTCGTGTTGCCTCGTCTGTTAACCTTGTATATATATGTACCATGTCTTTCATGTATGTACACACACACACACACACACACACACACACACGCACTCTGGCCTATGCCAGATACCCAATTTATCGACCTGCCCTTAAAAGTTGATGAACAGCTGGGCGGACTGTGGACCAGCTTCCGCGACTAGGATTAGAACCTATGAGGGTTTAATCCCAGGCGGCCCGTGTAAGCGTAACGGTCAGTAACACTAACCGCTACATTGTTTCTCATGCTGTTCATATTATTCTTTTTTTCCTTCGTTTATATTCACATGGCTCTTGCTAATCATATCTTCCTAATCTTGTAAAGAAAATATTCCAGTGTAATTAATTAGATAATTTTTTCCCCCTTGACACAATGGTATCCGCAGAAATTACATTTCAACGTGCTGAGTGTTTTTGAACGGGTCCCTCGGCCGCACCAGTAACCCCATTAGCTTATACAGCTTCTTCCCAGTGGAGAAATCAAGATTCATAATCTTTCTGGTGTATCATAATTCACTGTTACAGTGTGTGCACTGAGATATGTTGAGATGGAAGAAATCAAGATCATCTTTCGTGTATCATAATTCACTGTTGCAGTGCATTGAAATATGCTGAGATGGAAGATATCAAGATCATCCTTCGAGTGTATCATAATTCATTGTTACAGTGCACTGAAATAGGTTGAGATGAAAGAAATAAAGATTCATCATCTTTCGAGAGTATTATAATTCACTGTTAAAGTGCACTGAAATAGGTTGAGATAAAAATCAAGATCATCTTTCGAGTTTATCATAATTCACTATTACAGTGCATTGAAATATGCTGAGATGGTAGAAATCAAGATAATCTTTCGAGTGTATCATAATTCATTGTTGCGGTGCACTGAGATATGATATGGAAGAAATCAAGAACATCTTTCGAGAGTATCATAATTCACTGTTACAGCGCACTGAAATATGAGATGGAAGAAATCAATATCATCTTTCGAGTGCATCATAATTCACTGTTACAGTGCAAATGAAATATGTTGAGATGGTAGAAATCAAGATCATCTTTCAAGTGTATCATAATTCACTGTTACAGTGCACTGAGATATGTTGAGATGGAAGAAATCAGGTTCATCTTTCGAGTGTATCATCATTCACTGTTACAGTGCACTGAAATATGTTGAAGTCACTGATAGAGTTAAAAATCACAAAGTTTATCTCTCTTGATACGACACTAGGTGTACTTGAATACATTAAGAACCACTAGAGTATTTCACAAACTAATAGGGACTAAGTATTTTAGAGAAAATTATATGAGGCGGATATAATAATTTACTAGACTGATACTTTTTTTTTCTTACATGAATTACGTAAATCATCTTAGTATGTTACGATTGATCAAGGTCCAGTTTACGTAAATTCCAAAGACAGCTTCGTATAAACCATGCATAGTGATAATCTGTTGGAACTAGCAAGCGAGTTATCATTCTTCCGTATTCTTTTCTCTTAATCTTCCCATTTTCAACATTCCTTATTGCGTGGTCTTACGCCATTCTTTTTTAATCGAAATGCATGGTTCAGTTTTCTCAGTCCCTGTTTCAAACACGTGGGTCGAGTGGAAATGTCACCTGTCAAGTGGTGTAAGCGACCCAGCCAGGCAGGGAGTCACCCCACAATCAGTACAGGAAAACATTATTAGCCACACCCTGTACTGCCGGGCGTTTTACAAGCTGACGAGTTGGTATTTCTGTGATCCAAGTATTTCTTGTGGCTGAAGCATATATATATATAAGCAAGTACTCATCAGAAATACATACATACCTTCCGTACGCGAATTATTACATGTAAGTACGGGACAATTGTTTCATTTTTAAGTATTCAGTATTGTGTACCATTTTGACGTCTTTTATAGATTTAGTTCAACTTTGGAAAAAAAAAATCGTATTTCGAGAGAGAATTGCTCTACGTACGTCTTCCGTTAAATTGGTGTGTGTGAAAGGTCACAGAGTATCCTGTACGGCCAAGTGTGGTGACATTTACGAGTGAGACCGTTCTCACTTCCTACCTGTGGATGTGTTGGTAAATATATATAACCACAAACGAGTCAGAATTGGGGAGGGACAGATATTGGTATATTTCGACCAATGAGCACCGGTTCACGCGCTGATAAACTGGTAGAGGGAGCGCTGCAAAAGCTTAAGCTGGGAGTAGCTTAGCCTTAACTTCACATTTTCTTTATTTTTGCTGCGCATCAGAGATTAGATTTTCATGATTCATTACCCACAGCTGTTGGGCCTTTGAATCTCGCGCCACCGAGGCTGTCGCCTATTTTCAAACGCTCTCAATCTACACACAGTGGAATCATCATAGGGCAGAAAAAGGGCAATGTCATATTTCATACAGCAAAAAAAGATAGTTATTTCATGGCGAATAACTTGTAATATAAGGGATGTGTCGTGTTACGTAACAAGGGAATGGTCAGTAACAAAGGTTATGTGTGGCTTCTTTGTTTTTCTGCATATGGTAATTTCCTGAACTAGATGTGGGTGGGGTAATATAAATATACATTACAGCACAGAAAAGGCCAGCGCTTCAAACAAAGGAAAAGGGCGAATGTTAGCTCCTAGCATGGAAAATGCGGGTAACCGCCAGAACTAACACACACACACACACACACACACACGGGACACAGGATAATACCGCACCTGTGAGGTTGGAACAAACGATACAAAAAAGCAAAACGCTCCCCTTTTTTCTCTGCTGTACTGTTGTGCTTTGTGTATAACTGAAAGACTGCTAAGTATCGCGTTCTAGATGAATCATAGTCATTACTATTATTATCACAAATTAATCCCCTCTCCTCCTCCCTTGTCCATGGCTTCCTGCTACTTCAAGGCTGCACGCTACAATCAGTCGGAGGGAAAGGATGGACTGACTCTTTTGGAGTAAGAAGTTCGTCGACTAGATTGTACTCCAGTGATACAGCCTCGCCTATGGTGTCTTTTCACTCACGGCGTAATCACAAGCAGGCGGAGTCCGGTACTGCCATACCCACCCACCCACCCACCCAACCACACACTCACACACACACACACACACACACACACACACACACACAGTGTTAATAGGTGTATGTATGTACTTCTGATAGCATTTGTACAATGTACAGTCGGTGTTCCATGCATAAACTTGTTTGTACGATGTTGCGATAACTACGTTTAGTTGTTTGAAATTGCTTCACGTCACATCCTGTGACATGTAGATGTGTACCATACTTTCGACATTGTTTCCCAGTGCATTTCAGGTGATATCTGAAACAGTCTTGCGTTTGTGGATTTGACGATTAAGATGCCCAACAGCGTGCGATTCCTTTTTGGTATTTACAAGTCTTAGGTCGTAATGGAGGTAAAAATGGTTTAATGACCATCAGAAAAGAAGAACAAATGCTCTTAATCAGTTCAGTTTTAATACTTTATTCCTTGATAGAGGAATCGAGATTCTAGTACTGTCACTAGGTACCCCTGTGCGCTCTTTATTGGGGAAATGTATGGTGTCGGATCCTAGGAGAAATGTGGTTGATATTGTAGTAATATGTGTTAAGAGTTCGTAAACATTTGACGTATACAGGGAATTGTACATTATTTGTTTTCCATCTGGAAGTTTATAGGATACAGTCTCTTAGAAAAAGCGTAGCACATAATGTTTAATATTCTCCGGTAAAACCTCTTTGCATATACCAATTCCCTTCGAATATCAAGTGGCGAGAGAATTGTTTACATGCCAGATCGTGCCACACTTCCTGGCTACAAGCGTCGCAGTGTGATAAAGGCAAAATCAACATATATGCAAATATTTCCAATTCACAGTGTATCGTAGTAAATGTAAACCCAGGCTGCGGTGCGGCTTATACATCAGTGGAAATCAGACACTCGCGTTTTGTGATGCCGTGTACCGCGGGCAACTGGTGGCACGGAACAACTCGCCGCTCAATAACAAACAGCAGTCAGGGGTCGGTTTCAACCCATTTCCACGAGTTCCCGGTGGCTTTTGCCTTTCACATGGCCCCACGCGCTTATTTGAAATGCAAAGTCTGACGAAGTTCTCCTTTCGTGCGAAGATTTCGAGAGAATAGTCATGATAGAGTAATGAATGAATGACAACCGACGGCATGTTGGGGAGGACTGTATCTGTCCACAGTTTTGGAATCTTCGCCAAGTGGGAATCATTAGTTGGATGAGCGAAAGTACTGGAATATATGTAAATCACCTGTTTAGGGGCACATCTAGATTTGGTTAGGTAAGGTCTCTGAGGATCAGGGGGATCAGAAATACAATCAGCCGCAGAGATAAATTCACAAATCAAGACAGACGCTTGAGTTTCCTAGGCCAGTCTATATAGGCAACGGTGTACCGTTAAGATCACAATGTGCATTTATGTCAATGTATCTCAAATGATGTATTTAAGTGATGGAAAGACTCATTTGGCATAATGCTTGTTCTTTTTTGTGCGTGTATGTCAAACGTGTTCATTTTTTTTATATGTATAACATCTTTGATTAATGATAGTGCTGACATCTGAACAAAAAATGAAATACACTTGACATCAGTGGAAACTGCCAGCCTCCAATTTTGGAGAATATTTGAAATTTTACTGAAATTGGGAGAAATTATATTTATCCAAGTACAAATATAGGTAGAGAGTCAGTGGAATGGCTGCAGTAAAAATATTATTTGCAGATATTTACGGAATTTGTCTCCCAGAATTTAGGAAGGAGAATTTTAATACCGTTGCTGGGAATTTCAACGGTTTTGGTTGACTTTTCCATAACCAAGAGGACTGTTTGAAGGACTCTTTATCACCCATTAAGGATTATATTTTTGAAAAACTGAACTTATATTTATAGGTATTGCACGTGCACGAAAGAACTATAGATAACCGTAAGAAGAAGAAACTCCTGTTATATTGCCTTTCTTCGTCTATTCCTGGTGCTACCTCGCGAACGCGGGAAACGGCGTTCAAGTGAGAGTGTGTGTTTGTGTGTGTGTATGTGTGTGTGTGCGTGTGTGTGTATTTACTAATTTGAAGACAGCTAGCTACTCAAATAATATTATATCTGGTAAGACATTAAACAAGCAAGTAACGTTGATTTTAACACAAAATGCAAGATTTTTTTTTTTATTCGAAATGAGTTTGAGAAGCAAACAAGAAGAAAAATTCCCTATATTTTTGTCTGAATTATCAGACGTTTCGGAAAGCCTCAGATTACTGAGGTTTGAGTGTCTTTGACGAGTAAAAGTGATTTTATGCAAATAGTGAAGAAGCATGATTGTATTTGGACCAAGTAAATCTGGTGCATAAGACGTACGATTCAGATATTTATCTTTTGTAAGATATAAATCAACACAAACATCGAATTTTGGAACTGTTGTTGAATAATTGCATTCTGTTTTATAATAAGAATTGAAAATTATGAGAAAATTGCAACTATATTGCTACCTGACCAGGTATATATCATTAATTAGATTGATTATGTACATCAAATGAATATGAGGATTAAGTTTCTCTTATCTAGGACAACTATATATACATAATGTCACCAAGAAAGATCAGGTCGCGTGGAAGAAATTAAATGTCAACTTATAGATTATGAAGCCTTGATCATAATAATGTCTTGTAGGTCACATTCATTGCAACATGGAACTATAGATCCCATTCGATGCAACATGGGACTGCAGATCACATTCGATGCAACATGGAGCTGGTTTGAGTTCGGTAAGTCGCTCATCCAACCAAACTGTTTAACAGTTTGGATTCCGACTAGGCTTGGATCCTCCTAGGCTTGGGTGCGGCGGTAGTGTTCTCTGGTGGCTTTCCAACTATAGTTTACGGGACATGTTGGTAGTAAGTTCTAAGTGTTAATCTTGTTAGACGTGTGTTTGTTACCCATTGTATAATAGCGAGATAGTGTTTAGTTCAGTACCAAACGTTAATTATAAGTTGTCAGAGAACTACAATTACAGTTGATGATGCTGAAGTAAGAGGCGATTGGGAAGGTAAGGTGGGGTCAGAGAGAAAAGATCTTTTGTGACGAAACTACGGATTTTTTGTTTGTTTGTTTACGAACGAGTAAACATTCTATAAGGAATGGTTGGGTTGGTTGTACATCCCTAGACTCCTTGTGGGTCTTTGATACTCTCCCTCACGGAATACGGGAGAGGAAAGCTGCTCAGAATGGATTAACAGCTGTCTTACTGGGAGGGAACAGAGTGCACACGTGGCAATAGCCTTCTTTAGAAGGGCGATGATGACAAGTGGGTTGGTTCCCCAGAGCGCTGTGCTGGAGCCACTGCTATTCATGATCTTCAACATGATTTGCCAAATGAGGTGGATTCATACTTGCACATGTTTTGAGGCTAAGATTATGAAGGAACTGAAGAGCAGCGGAGACTGCAAGTTATTGCAAAATGACCTTGGCAAGATTCGGCAGTAGTCAGACAAAGGCTCAATGAAATTACCTTGAGAAATATAAAGGGTTTAGATTGACCAGACAGTGAGTACCATATTGGTGGAAGTGAATGACACTATTCATACTGTAAAGGGGACCTGGCAGCAGACATCACGCTGAACTTGTTAACAAAAGATGTGAAAAGAATCGTGAGGGATGCAAATTGTGTTTTGGACCGTGTCAAAATGGCCTTCAAGTTCATGGAGAGTGAGATGTTTTGATATTCATAACATGCAGTCGCCTCAGGCTGGAGTATGCCGCCTGTCTGGTCTCTTCACTTGAAAGCCACATAGAATTGTTGGAGAGGGTCCAAAGGAATGCAATGATAATGGTACCAGATTTGAATGGAGTGAGCTACGTGGAGAGGAGGAAAGCCCCCAGTCTCCCACATTGAAAGAAACAAGAGTAAGGGAAGACATAACTACATATAAATTTCAAAAGAGGCTGTGACGACGTTAACACAGAACAGTTCCCATATACAAGGAGAGAGCCGTGAACAAGATGGCGCAGCTGCATGTTAGGCAAGAGAAGTGTGTGAAGGAAGTGAGAAGAAGCACTTCCTCAGCAAGAAAGGTGTGGGGTCATGGAAGGAGTTTAGCCAAGAGCAAGTGGGTGGGTACTATTGCCTTTAGAAAATTCCAAGTATTGTATGACGGTTAATCAGGAATGAAAGGGGGGGAGGGAGGCTTCACACACACTCACACACACACGCACACAAAGAGAGGCCGTGAGTAACATCAGGTATGACCTTTGTGGTGGGTGGCCGTTGCACCTCCATGGTACACCATCCAGTGTGCGGCGACCTGGTGACGTGGTCGCCTCACACAGGATGGTGTTCTCACGTCCAGTCCCTGCGGCACTAGCGGAACGCATGACGTGTTGGCCGCTGCTTCACCACCACCTCCTCCTGTCACCCGCTTCTGATGATCTCTGGGGTCCCTTTGAGCACGACGGTACGACCCCTAGTTATGATAGCCTGGCCATTGATTTGACCCTTAAGGTCCAGGTCAGAGGTCGTGCCATCAAAACAAAAGTTAGTAACTTCCTATTCAAGGGTCGTACCGTCCTACTCAAGGGTCGTTTCGTTGAGCTCAAGGGTTTAAAGAGATAAGTTCATTATAAGAGTTGTGGAACCTGCCAACAGTCCCGTATGTGACCTTGCACGAATCAGCCTCAAGTGATATAGATAATAGACCGAAGCTCAGGTGGGCCAGTATCGCTCACCTGGCTAACATGACCCAGTGGCCAGTTTAGCTCACCTGGCCAACATGGCCCGGCAGCCAGTATCGCCCACCTAGTCAGCGTGGCCAAACAACCATACTGGACGCCCAATTCGTGCGAAGCGAGGACGGCTGAGAGAAGACCTTTTGTTAATCATTTCCATAAGCCTTGGTGTGGTTCCTGGCTTCCCGTAAGATTTTTGGAATTTCAGCCAATCTTGAGACCATGTTTCTCACTGGCGACCATAGAAGGGGTTTCAGAGGAGTCTGTGATTTTTGACTAGATTGAAAGATGAAAAGTTTATATACAGACAACGACCACAGACTTGAAAGTCAGGACAGTGGCTCAGCAGGCGAGGTCAGTGAAGGCCAAGGAAGACCACGGGTGAAGTAAAGGTGTGGTCAGCTAGTGGAAGAAGAGTGACCTAGTGATCAAAGTTGTATAACCTGGAACCCAACATGAGACAAGGTTTTTATGTGACATGCGCAGCTTAGCTGACACTTGGAGTGGGGGGGGGGGAATCCGTGTCCGTCCGTCCGTCCGTTCGTCCGTTAATTGTTGTTGAAATTCGCACACATGAAACTGAAACTAAACTTTGGCCATGACTTGATAAATCTTATGAAACTTTTACCGTTGTCTTTCAGCATCCACAGAACTAAGAGCCATGAAACCCATAACTTTAGGGTGCATTTTGCTTGAGTTATGGCACTTAGAAAAAGGTTTACCTTGTTTAACTTAACCTAGCTCATAACTTTGGTCATAACTTAAAAAAGTCCGAACCAAATACTTATTCAACTTTACACAGTTGTTTCACAGCATCTAAAGAACTGAATGGCATAAAACCCATAACTCTACTTGTTTGTTTGGGGGGGGGGATGTTGGAGCGTGGGTTTTTTACCTTATTTAAAATCTTTTCCATGGAACTTAATAAACATTTTTCTCTATTTCCCAATAAGTCCATCCTGCGTTGCAGGGTATTCTGCGAACATTTTGTTCTGATAGCAACTACATTTCCTGTCTGTCGTTTCCCGTCTTTTATAAAAGATCAACATGAAATACTGACAGATCTTGAAAAGACTCGAATTGTTTCAGTTTAACCCAGTTACTCAGATTGCCTCTGTTAATCATATTTAACGCTCCGTACATAATTCAGAGCGTTAAAAAAAATATTACATACCTGTGACTTAAGTTCAGTTGTGTAGTAATGACACTTTGCTGACGCTCAGCAAGCAGCAGTATAAGTGATTTTACACTTTCTGATAACGTGAAAATCTAATGATGTTATTTTTTCTTTGCAGATGTGGGCGTAGTGAGGGTCGGTGTGACGTCAGCAGTAGCGACACCCACCCACCCACCCACCCAGCCTCAAGACATAGACACGGTAGTCACCAGCCTCCCCTGGTGTCGCCCTCAGAGGGTAACATACATCTACACGGTTCTCAGTTACTGAGATACGTACGTAGATATCTGGAACGGCCTGAGAAGTACCATTCACCACGTGTATGACATTGTTCTCAGGATCCGTGGTCGTATGAAGTGAGTGTGGCGCGCTTATGTTGATACTCTGCCGTCGCCAGAATCTAACCAAGAATTTTACGTGCTCATGGAAATACTGTGAGGTTTTCTCAACCAAGAGTGATATACAGGACAGAGTTAAGCAGTAGATGGGATGATGTAATCACAAAGACACGACTTACCATAAGCGTGGTAACGTGACACTGCTATGAGTTCTAGGGTCCCGCTTGATATTCAGGACGCCAATAATGAGTTTGCTTGGCGATTTTTGAGATAGCAAGTTTACGACTCTTCATTTATTCTTAGAATGTAGAAACTAGAATTAGTTTGATTTTCGTAGCGATGGTGATCATGTGGTGTAGAGTACTGGACTTTTGTGACAGAAAAGAATTAGAAGAAAGTTAACGAAAGAATCTTTGAGGACTCGAGTCTTCAGAAAGTATTGATAAAACAAGGATTATCTTGAAGCTCTTTGCAGACTCTGAAGAGAAATCTGGCCGCTTGAGTGTGAGTGCCAACCAGTGTTGTGGGAGCATGGATGGCCAGGCAGGCGGTGTCAGCACTCCAGCACACGACACAAGAGCTTCATGAGGGATGTGCTGCTGTTGTCGGCCGCGGCGCCGGTGAACATGGTGCTCCGTGAGAGAGAGGCCGCACCTCCAGCACTCACCTTCATCCCTCGTCCGAGCTACAGACTCACAAGTTTTCAGTCTCGTATTAGAAATAGCCTTTAGATCCTGTCTAATAACGTTTTGAATAGTGTATAGTTACTTACTAGTATTATAAACGCCCCCTGCATCTTACCACCACCACTACCACCACCATCATCATGGGCTTGAACGGAACGGTAATGGAACCCCTGGCCACAACCATCGCCTCCATGTTGCTCTTCAACAACCTGACGGAGGAAGACGTGGGTTTGAACCTCTCCTCGCCTGGATCATCTCCGCTCCCTTCCAGCACCAGCACGACCACGGCCGCCGCCGCCACGGCCTCCAGCACAGAGTCCAATTTCCTCGGTAGTTACGACATCAGGGATGTGATCAGGAGTGGAGGCAACGGGTATGGCCAGTTCGACATGTGCACCAACTGGCTGCCCATCAACCACATCTACTTCCAGCTGGCCAACATCTTCCTCTTCCTGTCCTATCTCGCACCAAACGGGATTTATGGCATCCTTTACCTCCGCATCACCCTCACCATCGGCTGCACTTTCTTCTGCCTGTGGGGGTGGGTCGTCCTCTGTTCTTTCGACACCTTCCTCTGGAACGCCATCTTCGTCCTCATCAACGTGGTCCACGTCATCGTCATCTGCTACTACCTGAGGCCCGTCAGGTTTACGCCCGAGCTAGAACAGGTCAGTCATCACGCCCACTTGGTTCCTTGGCTATCAGTAAAAACACGTCTCCCCTCCTTGTCATAGAGGGAACTTAGAACCAACTCACGTCAATGGCGCGATCCTTGACTTACGTATTAGGCTTCAGTATATCTCATACTACGCACTCATCTCATCGTTCATGACGTGCTAAACGTTCACCACCTTAGACTTACCATAATTAATATTCTTTTTCACCACCTTTCTTGTATCATCCTTCTTGGAGAAAATTCAAACGAAAACGGCTCACAGTTTCCGCTTGTCAGTGTGCCGGCTTTATTTCCCATATGTCGAGCTGTTATGAGAGACTTACCAGCCGGTCGCTATACATGTGTCTGAAGCACGACACAGATATAGCATAGTTATTCACGATATAGATATATGCAGTTTCTTTGGACACCCTGACATATTGATTTTAGAGCGTATGATAAAACTGATGGCTATAACTTGGGTTGACCTTCCATTAGCCCAGAAGTGGTGATCAGGAAAAACCTTCACCAGAATTTTTAAACACACTGGTGTCAGGGAGATTGTCTTTTGTGGTGCGAGCAGTTCGTAACCGTTGTCATTCTGGGTTCTCACTCGCCGTGCGATGGAACACCACATCACGTATTATAATGAGTTCATCCTTGTGATGGAAACCTTGTCATTGGTGTACAGCGTCTTTGTTCTTCAGCAGGTGATTGTGATGGTGAGGTTCCAACCCACGTATCCGGAGTAAGGCATCAGTATCAATGAGATTTTGATTTAGGATCCCTTCCGCCCCGCGTGCTTGAGTAGTGACGGGGTATTGTAAACTCTATACACTGATATGGAGGAAGATCACGTATTAAGTCAGTCACCGCTTAGGATCCAATGCCGTCCTCAGGCACGCCTCAGCCTGGAGGATGTGATGACAAGCTAACCTCGTCTCGATCTCCCGCCGCGTAAACATTGCAAGCGCGGTCTGGAAGGCTAGAGTCAACCTGGCGAGATTGTCGGCTCATTAGGGCGGTATCACCCCAGGAGCCCGGGTAAAAGCTGGCGTTAAATTCACTATGAATACCTTCCCTTTCACTGTGGGTAATGACGCCCTCACTATGAACACACACAAACACACGAGAACGACTTCTTTTTTCCCTAGTGTTCGCTGTGCGCCGGGGAAATTATGCTGTAATATGTACCACTCAAAAAACCTCAACTGAAGTAATTTGTAAAGTCTTACTGTTTATACAAGACGTTTAAATTTGTGAGTTCAAAAGAATGTTATATACACAACAACAAGAATAACTAGATATGAGGTGAAGATGTAACATGTTGCTTGCCGTTATAAATATTTTCCTACGGTACACAAGTTGTCTGTTGATGTAATATGTTCTTAATGGCGCGGGACACGCCCTCCACACCAGCCAGACTTTAGTAACCATGTTACTAACCTTCACCGTAAAGAAGTAACCACTTTGAGTGCATTCACTCAATACAGCTGTATCACGCACCTTGACTGGGTCTAAATGTCGTAATCATTTATTCTCACTTTTTTTTGAGTCAGACAGCTTGATTCTAAAATAGCTTTATATTTTTTTTTATTTTTTTTACGATCACAGGGGAAATTATCAAGCACAGCTAATGCATATTTCAAGAGTATTTTGTCGTCAGCTGGTTAAAGAATTTCTTGTGACAGTTT
Organism: Panulirus argus; assembly: GCA_038088735.1. Taxonomy (NCBI): domain Eukaryota; kingdom Metazoa; phylum Arthropoda; class Malacostraca; order Decapoda; family Palinuridae; genus Panulirus; species Panulirus argus. Next base: position 930 of record JAYMFT010084907.1, on the reverse strand, counting down.
TATTAGGCTCCGCCGAGCCGTGTGACCCGCTATGTGGAGAGAAGCAGCAGTTGCCAGACACCTTCACTAGTAAGCTGTTAATGTGCTGGGGTTGTACTGAAGAGATTGAGTTGGATTCTCATTGCTGTAATATTGTCAATGATTCCTCATGTTACAGACTGCGAACGCTTCTTTAGATTAGGTTTAGGTCATGTTAGAGAATATTTTCACAGCTTGAATATTACGTGTATTCTTTTGACCCTGCTTAAACAAAGGGATTGTGTCCCGTGCGTTGCTTGGTGGTTAGCGACAAAATAGCCTTTCAGTATGGATTGTCAAACCAACGAGAATGCAAGTTGACCCCAAACGGGCCGGTGTTCTCCGCTGATGTCGGCCAGGTAGGAACCTTGTATATCTTTATATTTGAATAAGTAGTGTCCATAAATATTACAGATTAATTGTGTATGTGATTAAATCTCAGAACACTTCTATCTACAACTCGTTAATTCTCATCAGTGCTCCAGCACCTACAGCTGAGTCTTCGTTTTATTTCTTGACTGCTAGAGAGCCATATATGTATGAAGTGTCATATACACAAATACGTTGGAAAGTTGTGTGGTTCGGAGTGAAAGAGAAAGTTGGTGGTGAGTCGACTATTGGACCAGGTGGGAGGCTGGCTGCCTGCCGGCCGCAGGTGCTGGCCTGCCCACTCGCTCACTGAGCTGCCAGGCGCACGTGCTTGTTGTGCCCAGCTTATTACTCAGTGCATCAGCTAAGGACTAACATTTTTCTGTCGAAAAAAACATTTTTTTCCCGTAACTAAGAGCATAGAAATACTGGGAAGAACGTAATTTTGCATATTTGAAATAATAATGTGAGTAATATATATATATATATATATATATATATATATATATATATATATATATATATATATAGAGAAGAGTATAG
>JAYMFT010084897.1:2027-14188 GCA_038088735.1 Panulirus argus | reverse complement strand
AAATAGTATATATATATATATATATATATATATATATATATATATATATATATATGAATGCTGTTTACCATTTTATCCAAGAAGTACTATTCTATATTTTGTATGGATTCTTTGACTAAGTTATAAAGGCGTCGCTAACTAACACTTATTCCCCCCCCCCATTATTTTTGAGAATGTATAAACGTAATTATTTGCTCCTGATTTAGGTATGAACATTTTAGAGAGAACTGTGTCGAAGAAATGTGTAAGAAAATGCAATTTATATTATCATTCTTCCATCCATATTCTCAGTTAATTTTCCTGAATATGTAAATGATTACTAGTTTCTGAGTTAGGTAGGATACTACTGAATATATATATATATATATATATATATATATATATATATATATATATATATATATATATATGAAGTTATAGTAGTCCCAACAATGTTATTTGGATGCAAGGATAGACTTTAGATACGCTGCCTGGAGGAGGGTTGATGTGTTAAAAAATTAAATGTTTGAGGACAATAAGCGGTGTGAGGTGGTTTGATCAAGTAAGTATGAAAGGGTAAGAGAATTATAGTAATAGAGTGAGTGTGGCTGAGAGAGCTGCATAAGGTGTGCTGAAATAGTTTGGACATACGGAAATAATGATTGAGGACAGGTTGATAAAGAGGATATATGTGTCAGAAGTGGAGGGAACAAGGAGAACGAGGAGACCAATTTGGAGATGCAAGGGTGGAGTCATAAAGATTTTGAGCGCTCGGGGCCTGAACATACAGGAGTGTGAAAAATGTGCATGGGATAGAATGAGTTGGAACGATGTGATATACAGGAGTCGACGTGCTGTCAATGGACTGAACCAAGGCATGTGAAGCGTCCGGGGTAAAACATGAAAAGGTCTGTGGGGCCTGGCTGTGGACAGTGAGCTGATTATCTGTCTATCTGTCTTTCTGCTTATTTTATACTTGATCGCAGTTTCCTGCGTTAGCGAGGCAGCGCTAGGAACAGACTAGGAAAGGTCGCATTTCCTCACATCCACTGTCTAGCTGTCATGTGTAATACACCGAAACAACAGCACCCTTATCCACAACCAGGCCTCACAGACCTTTCCATGGTTTACCGCGGACGCTTCACATGACTCAAGAAGCGCTTATCATCCTTCCTCCTAAGGTGATCTTCATTATCACCACCAGACACACCCATCAGAAACAACACTCCCTATACACATAAGAGTTACACCTCTTTATCACTGTAGACATCTACATACATCGAAAATAAACCAGCCTACTGAGGTCTCGTTGCCCATTTATGTAGAACGAAGGACATTCGATTACTTGTAATCAAAGAGCCCGTTTTATGATTACCAGTGGCTAAGCGAGTAAGCTCCCCGACTGCCACCACAAGTGACAGTGGTCCGAATCTTATCACTGAGGAGGTAATATATTTATGTTCTCTTTGAAGTGCACCTCTGAAACACTATGTCATGTTCGTATACCTCCAGGTTGACAGGGAAAAGATCGGTAAAACGCTACTACTAGTTACAACATCAAGAACCCACAGCCCAAGGTAAGGCAGATCAGCGTAACAAGTGTGATAACATACGAAGGTTAAGGGATTGAGACCAATGGGTGTAAACACCCTCCCCGTATACAGAAACAAGTGACGGTCATACACACTCACATTCAAGCGTTGGCTGCTGTGCAGCAAACACATACATGAGCGTGGCACGTTTCAAGATAATCACTCGTGTTTACAATTTCATCCTTATTGCCTGACACCCCCCCCCCAAAAAAAAAAAAAGGAAAAAGAGAAACTGGTTTTGTTGCGGAAGACTCCCGCCCGACCTTGTTTCCACGTAGGCTTCGAGGGCGTCCCACCTCTCAGGGATATATCACAAACCAGAGCTAGCCAGCGCTGAAGGCCTCATGTTACTCCCAAGCGAATGGCAATGATTACTGTGACGAGATCTCTCTTAAATGCAGAGTTATCTGTACAGTTAGTTAGGCCGGAATTCAATTGTTTCTCTGCCCACACACTCTTGCGTGCAGTTTATAAATGTTTATGAACACTTGTGTCTGGCGGTCTGAAGCCGACCTCTTAGATCCCTTTTTTTTTCTTGCTATGGTTGAATACTCTCTCCCGTTCTCTCCCTCCGCTCTTCCCAGCTTACACTCTTGCTCTCTTTATTTTCACTCGTTCTCTCATCACACTGGCTCAGTGGAGTGTGTCATACTAGATGTCATGCCTCCATGTCAGGTCTTGCCGAGCGAGTGGCCGTTAGGGCATACTGGCCTGTACTTCTTGCTACCTCTCTGGCCTTCATTCCGGCACTGTGGCGGGTGAGGTCGCTCTGAACGAGTGCTAAGATGCTCTAGTTTATCAACAGCATCATCATCCAGAAGCAGTTTCACAAATACACTTTTCATACATCAGAAACGAAGCGTACGGCTGGCAGAGGCGAGTGCTCTGCAAGCTATGCGACTCGTGCGTTTATCAAACGTTAGTATGAACGAAATAAAGTTGTATGTAAACAGAGTCCTCCACAGACAGGGGGCAAAAAAAAAAAAGGACAATCAATCAACATCACAAAGTATCATTTAGATGGAATAACCAGTACGGGTCCCTCGTCGATAAGAAGCAAATATGTGTTTGTTTACTGGTCCTCCAACGGTCGTCAAGCCTCGCCGTTGTTGACATTTCTCCCTTAACACATACTCGTACCTCTAGGGTTATCGACCAGGTTATCATTGTGGTTATCAGTTAGAGTTATCATCGGGCAGAGAAGGGCGTGTGCGCGTCCGGGAGGTGCATGTGTGGAGACTCTGGGGGTCCTTTACCTCCCACATGACCCACATGCGAGCGAGGCCATCCACTGGATAACTTATTCGTGGTGCGCGGTGAGGGAGTTTTACACTCGTGGGGCCCCATTTCTTCAACATTCTCAAAGCTGTCCACATCTACAACATCCCCTTTCCTCCGTTTGGGGCGAATTGTCACAAAATCTGCAGGGTTGTGAATGCAGTAGCTGAACCAGAGAGAATAATGGTCGCTGTGAGACGTATCTTAAACCATATTACGTCAATTGTTGGAGAGTCAAAGGTCCCAGAGGCGAGTAATATGAGGCGCATGTCGGCGTAGGAATAAACACAGACTCCTCCTCTGAAACTGAAATGTGTGTCAAGGTAGTAGGGGATGGGAAGGGAAATAACTGAAAACATGATTACAAGGCTAGGTCTCCGAAAGAAGGAAAACATCAGGCGAGTCACTAACTAGACGGTGTTTAACAGAAGAAAGGTTAGTAAAATGACCGCATGTAGTTATGGATGGGAAAAAAAGTCAGCTATTGGAGAGAAACAGTTTAAAGCTGGGCTAGTGCTCAACTGCTTTAGCCCTCCTCTCTCGCTGTTACCCATGACAAGCAAGACCCTAGACTTTTTTGCAGCCTAAGATGTCAGGTAGTGACCATAAGTTTGTTCGTCTCGTCAGTGTTTGTACCGTCCTATTTCCGATGACGAAATGGAGGGAAAGGAAAAGAATGAGGAAATGGGAAGTAAATAAATGCTAGGTTGGGAGGATGACATGCGTACGTTGGGAGACATTGTGACGAGCTCTGTAGCGTAGTTTTGACGAGAGAAAAAACAGAAATCCTGACACGCAGGGTGTAAAATGGTTCCAGGAATTTTTTTTAACACTACAGAGTCTCACAACCGTCGTAACTTCTTCCTTTTGTGGTTACTTTCTGGAACCTCTTACAGAAAGAACTGGCGCCTTGCAGTGTTATGTCGTCTGATACGTGATGTAAATACTTTTCTGAACATGTCTTTGCTTATGTGCTTGAAGGCAGTTTTCATGGTGTCCATTAAATATCTTAACCCTTAACGGTGCTCCTGACGTGATGGTGTAGGGACAAGTTTGGAACTATACCAACTTCAAGTTCGTTCTAAAGTTTGTTTCCCGCCAGAATCATTGTTAATCTTCCTTTAACTATGTTCCATCGTCATCACCTTTCATCTTATCTACCAGGCACGTAACGGACCACAGCTGGAGCCTGTCAAGGTCTCCTTCCAAACTTTCACAATCGTGTAGACTCCCCGTATATGTCATATAATCTTTGCATGATCTGCAAAATAGGTATAATCATAACCTCCTTTGCAAGTGATTTATCTACACTACGAAAGGCAGTGGCCCTAAGGCAGAGCCTTGTTAGACCTAACTTATTACCCTTGGCCAGTTTGAAATGGCACCTCTTTATCATACGTCCCTTGTGTGTGTGTGTGTGTGTGTGTGTGTGTGATCATCTCAGACCTTTCTGAAATAGCTGATAACTCTGGAAACGAGTTAGTTATGCTGGGACTCTGTGCTTTTTTTCTTTCAACCTTAATCTCATGTCACCTGGTCCTGATCAGGGGCAGATGTGCTCTGCACGGCATTTTCTAACCAGTTAAGTAAACAAACAAACGAAAAGTAGGCCTTACGCTGTTCAGTTTGCTTGCCCGCAGTGTAATCAGGAATATATTGAGGAGTTTCTTTTAAAAGACGAAGGTAAATGTGTTCTTTCTTTATTTTGTCATCCATAAAGTGGGTTGTTAAAAGAGACCACTGAACACAGGGTAGTCACTGAAAATGTCCGTACAGCGATTGTATGTGAGGGCGATTCATGTCTCTGCATGGGCCCTAAATTTCAAGAAGGGAGAGATTAATATTAATAAAGTAAATAGTCTGGATACTTAAATGTCGAAATGATATCAAAGAACATTGATAATTTCCAAGTGTTTAGGAACGCTGTTACGTCCAAGGTAGGGAACAAGAATCTAACAGGTTCAAATTACTCAGAGAACAATTGAAGATGAGCCTATCAACACACTTGTGGGTCCTTTAGTCAGACATTTAGACACAGAGTTCTGTAATTAAGAACAAAATTAGAAGTCTGCCTTATCCAAGAGGTAGGCTGCAAGAACTAACACTGCAGCAACACAAAAGCACACGAAACAGTGTGAGACACTGCATATTTCCCTAAACTTGCTCAACAGTGTCCCAGTACCAGTCTTTGAAAAAGCTATACTCGATGTGAATATATTAGACTTAGCTCTAGCAACAAATAAGGGTATTGCTACAGAGTTGAAGGCGAAGATGATGTAACCTTCAACATTTTGTAATGCTAGTGAACATAAATGCCGTGAAAAAAATATCAGCCTTTAGACTTGCAAATTTTATTGAACTTCGTACTGTTCTAAGCACGCAAACGTCTGGTGATATCGTAAGCTTGGAAAAGCTTAAGTAGAACAGTGAATTTAGTACAGGGAACATGCGGTAATGCGTGACAGACGATGATTTTCTAAAACGAAACCAAAACGGTGGAACAGTGAAATAAAAAAGTGACTTGTCTAAAAATGTAGTATGTAAGTAACTCAGAGAGAACAGAACCAACATGATACAGTATGTAAATCTGGATAGAAAAACTAAGAAACCCATACATCAATATAACCGTCACTGTGAAGATTACATTGCTGAAAATAGCAAATGAAACCTCAAAGAGTTCTATAGTTACGGTTCATGGAGGAGAATCATTACTACTTAAGGAAAACAGTGACTTGGTTCAAGACAAGGATGCCATGGCAAAAATCTTGAATTATCATTAATTTATTTTTTTTTAGTTACTAATGAAGAAACATCTCATGTCCTGGATCTAGTTCCATTACTAGGAGAGGGATACATTCTACCACATATTGACATACAAGTTGAAGTTCAGTTTCAGTTTCAATACTTCATTCCTTGATAGAGGAATCGGGATCCTAGTTCCGTCACTAGGTACCCCTGTAAAATAATACCAGAAGCATCTGGCAAGTTGAAGATATATGTATATCGTCAAAGGCTTTGATAATATTTACCTAAATGCAGCCTGAAAGAATTTTGGTCCGATTTCACTTGTAGCATTGGGTAACAACTGTTAGGCAACCGTTGTACTTCGGATGAAGTGAAGTTCTTATTCGTCAGGGCCGGTGTATCGCTAACATACGGCGTCATTATGATTATTGAGGTCATGATTATAGCCTCACGACATTGCTGATGTCCTTTGGCATAAACCTTGTCACAGGACCTTCATGTTTCTTGTTTTCTGACATTGACATTCCAGTATATATATCGCTCTCAACCTCCTCACTTGATGCCCTTGTGCACCTGATTTAACTTTTATCTTCATCTGACTCCGATATATTGAGTGACCCCAGCTCTGAGTAGTTTACCACACTTGACCTTACGCCTCAATTTCATCACATCACTATTCAACACAATTGCCCCAAACTCCACCTTTTACCATTGATATACCACACCTGACCCCCCAAAACAGGTACACCACACTTGACTTACTAGTACAGGTACACCACACCTTACCGCCTAGCACAGATACACCACACCTGACCGCCTAGCACAGGTACACCACACCTGACCCCTAGCACAGGTACACCACACCTGACCCCTAGCACAGGTACACCACACCTGACCCCTAGCACAGGTACACCACACTTGACCCCAACACAGGTACACCACACCTTACAGCCTAGCACAGATACACTACACCTGACCGCCTAACACAGGTAGACCACGCTCCTAGTACAGGTACACCACACCTGACCCCAACACAGGTACAGTGTCCTGACTCCCCACACCACAGGTACAGCACCCTGACACCCCCTTCCACATAACAGGTACAGTACCCTAGTCCCCCACACTAAAGGTACACACAAGTATATCTGGGAATGAGCGTCGTGGCAACTCAACTTCCGAGGTGGGTCCTTCACCACAGATAACAACACGCTGATAGCAAACACCACGACGCTCAACGTGCTCTGCTGGGTATGTGCGTAATACCTCCTCGGTTAACCTAAATCAGCTCATGGGCAGTTTTACGAAGGGGGATAGGGGACGGGGAGAATAATGGCTGTGGGGCAAATGGCGGCAATATTACACAATCGTGCGAAAGATCAGTGATGGCTGCACGAGGGTGGAAAAAAGGGAGGCGCTTGTTTAATGAACGCAGGACCTATCGCGTGGTAGATGGAGATATACAGGGGGTTACATACAGAGATACAGGGGAAGAGGAGTTGGGTACAGAGATACAGAAAGGAGGCAAAGAGACACAGGAGACTGGGTGATACAGGGAGTATAGGGATGCATGGAGGGAGGTAGAGATTTACAGGGGGGGGGGTGAGTGACACGGGAGGTAGAGATACAAGAGACTGAGACACAGGAGTTCGAGAGACACAATAGGGGTGAGTGATGTGGTAGGCAGATAAAATACAGAGGGTAGAGATAAAGGACATTGAGTGATACATAAGGTAGAGATACACAGTAGGATGAGACAGGTACATGAAGCATAAAGACACAGGAAGTGGAGAGATACATGAGGTAGAGATATACGAAGTGGAGAGATACAGAAGACAGAATACATTATCGGAGGTTGAAAGATACAGAAGGTAGAGAGACAGAGGTCGGTTTGTGGTATTTGGAGGAGTGGGGGGAGAACCAGAGACAGAATCAAGAGGAAGAGCAACACTCAGGCAGGGGGGGGAGCCAGGGGTCGAGGACTGCAGCAGACGACACCAGGCGTGGCTGGCAGGGAGGGAGCCAGGGAGCGAGGACTGCAGCAGACACCAGACGGGGCAAGGAGGGAGCCACACCCTCCAAAATCAAGCAAGCAAACAGAACGTGAGGATTTGGCTGAGAGAAAATGGAAAGACGTAAGGGTTTCTTTCAGGTTGGGATATATATATATATATATATATATATATATATATATATATATATATATATATATATATATATATATTACTCAGGTGGTGGCAGGGTTATCCAGCAGACCTGCACATTACGAAGAATTCACTGTTCATGAAAAAAAAATCAAGAGAGAAGCGAGAATAGAGCAAAGAATAAACTCGGGTGGGAAAAAGGAGAGGAGTAAAGAGGGACCAATGATCACCACTCATGACTCTGATGCATGGTGTACGTATGTAGGGCCAGATATGGCCAGATGTATGGTGACAGTAGGGCCAGACATGTCCAGGTGTGTGGTGACTAGTGCCAGACATGGCCAGGTGTGTGGTAACTGTAGGGGCAGACATGGCCAGGTGTGTAGTGACAATAGGGCAAGGCATGGCCAGATATGTGGTGACAGTAGGGCCAGACATAGCCAAATGTGTGGTGACAGTAGGGCCAGACATGACCAGGTGTGTATATAGCAGCCGCTACCCACAACACGACATGTGGCGTTTCCTTTAATATTTGTCCAACTGACATAGAGGAGCACGACGGCACGACCCCTGAATATGACCTGTCCACTTAGGTCCATGTCAGAGGCCACCCCGTCATACGCTAGAGTCGCATCGTAGCGCATATAGGGTCTAATTAGTGTCCAGTCTCAGGGGGGACGGATTGTCCGTGTTGGATTCTAAGGGTCTTCCCGTGGATTCATGAAGGTTTTTCTCCCTTGCCTGAGCTTCAGCATCGTTATTGTAGAGACCAAGTGACCATCGTTGTCCCCAAACGATCGTTTTATTAAAATTAGCGAGAGACGTAGGCAGGCAGGATGATACGGTTGGGTTTATGTAAACACCAGCCACTGACAGGAGAACCTGAGGCAATGAGAGTGGATGAACGAACCTTGGCTAGCCAGTCAGCCGTCCTCCCTGACCTTGTGACGCAGCTGCAGCCAACCCTCCCTCCCTCCTTCCATACACAAGCCTAGCCCAACAAATGCTCCACGGCCGAACAAAAAGAATGGCAGCGAGGGATACCCGATGTCATTGGTGGTCGTTGTGTGTCGCTCCTTCCGAGGGTGATACAGTTTATTGTTGTTTTTGTTTTCATGTGTTGTCTCTTCTTCACCTCGATCTATGGCTTACGCCATATCTTGGGACTTAAGACTTTGATACTTTGATGACAGGATCTTAGTTCAATACGTTCAAACAGCTTTCTTTTTTCTGTTATTATTTATTTAGGTCTTTTGATGACTATTGTGAGGTTAACAGTACAAGACTTGTAAACTGAGACGAACGTAAATATTGCCGACGGATGCCTTTCAACACGACCTAGACAAATCACAGGTTTAAATTTGAGATTTCAGGCATATCTGGTTTTCTGTTGTGGTGAAGGGGGTCACTCAGAGGACATTTTCTTTTTCTTTTGGCTGTTCTTTCTTATATACCTGTTCACCGTCTCCCGCCACACCGGAAGTTCCAGGAACAAACGACTACGACGTAGAAAGTACAGAAAGAAAATATATAAAATTTTTTGCCTGAGGCTTTACAATATCCCGGCCAATGTTCGTTAATATTGTAAAACGAACTCTTGCCACATAATGATGATGACCAATGTGTTACGACCACTTACAGCCATCTTGAGATGTGGTCGACGCTTACCACAACAACTCTAATGGTGATTTGCCACAATTTTTTTTTTTTTTGACCAGTGTTACTGAAGCACAGAAACAGGTATACCCTAAGAACCTGATCTTAATTCTTGGCACAGAGATGCTTAAGGTGTGTATATGTATGATAGAGACATACTGCATATACAGGCGACTGCTGGCCTCTCTTGTTTCGTATAACATACGAGAAGAGAACCGAGGGACGTGGAGGCTGGCTGCCTCTGGTGCACCGGGCTTCTGCCACTGGCTATTAGTGTAACTTTGTTGGTCTGTGAACGGTACTGTACCTGTAGGGCCCTTAGCCCGCCTATGTAACCTGCCTGATATACCGCTCGACCGTCCCATATACTTGCTTTACCGTGTATAGCCTGCTCTACCGCCCATATACTGCTTTACCGTCTACATATTGCTCTGCCGTTCATATGCTGCTCTGCCATCCAATTGTTGACTTACATATTGCTCTACCGTCCATACACTGTTCGACCGTCCATATACTACTGTACCGTCCGTATACTGCTCTACAGTCCATGTTTACAGGTAGTTACCCAACCCATGACGTTCTTACAGTCCGTTTGAGGTCATTGTAAACAAATGTGGTAACCAACCAACCCTGATACCCAGTCGATGAACTTGGCAACGCTCCAGTTGCTGAGTTGACGGGTCCAGTTGGCCCGGGACCGCTTTTGGTGCCAAGTCCCAACATTTAACACATACACATCACGTTTAACCAAATTTGGCTTTGTGCACAAAATCGCTTGCAATGTCTTTTCATAATTGCTGTTTGCAAATACTTCCTGCCCAATATAAAAATTATAAATTTACCATTTAATGAATTTGTTCGGAAGGAAGAGAAGGATCAGTTAGAGGCAGTCGGCGGGTGCTGCCATATGAATTTAGTATTCAAAAAGCATATTTTCGAGAAAAGGGGACTCCCATCCACAACACGGTGAGGTGCCGAAGGTAATAGAAAAAAAAAAAAACCTAACTGTTGACTAACCTTTCGTTAATATGTTTACCATGGTCAGCTGATAGCCTCGCTGAGTCATCTCATCAAGGTTGTAGGCATTACTTAATAAACATGTTTTCTGCGTAACGGCAAGCGTCTGTATTTGTTGTTAAAGTACAGAAAGTTTGGTAAACTATTTGCGCTCTCATACAGTAACCACGTTTTCTTCATTCCTTCATGTAGGAGTTGGCTGAGGTTTACTGTAACGTCCAGACTAGCTATTATCCTCTTTTGGTTCTATGGCTGAGGCTGATCCGTGTTCCGGATCTCTTCTGCTCGCGACCTGACGCCCAAGACTTGTCCCTTGTGTGGTAACCACGGCCCCCGCCTCATTATATACCCGTCGGGCTGTGAGTTATGGCACCAGTCCCAGTCTCACAAGTATGATGCAAGGACTTGCGTCAAGTCATTAACGGTAATGGAAATAAAAAAAAAAAGAGAAGTAGGTGGTCACGATGGTCGCCGTAGCCTGGGACATGGTGTTCGAGATGAATGCACAACATAGGAGTTCAGGTCAGGTGACGGCCGTCCTGTCGCAGGTCAGTTTAAGTGGTTCTTGGCGGAGTCCGACAAGACGATGGCACTCTGCTCTTCTGTCTGGCTGTTGCCACAGATATAGACACCCTGCCAAGGACTGTGCTGTCTGTGCTCCTCGCTGGCAGTTGCATACATAGAAATCAGACACTGTATCCGGTACAATACTGCAACTGTAGATAGTACCTTATAGTCTGCAGAATGTGTTAACTTCCAGAACTTTCACTTACTAGCATTGTCAGCTATTCAGTTGTGTCTTAACTGTGGCAAAACAGACTGCAAAAACATCATGAAAAGGCAGTTAATGTAAACGAGGAAAACCCATTGAAAGCAACCGAAGCCTTTAAGTAAATGAAGATGGAGACAGTCCACCACAGGCTCGGGTTGTGACCAGCAAGTCGTGTCTGATGACATTTCCTTCATCAGGGTTTCATTCCAGACAGGAAATTTCTTACTGTTTTATACCGACAGATGGCAGTGTATTTGCAGATAGTTACAGTCAAGACGAAAGTTATATTCGCTTGGTGACATCTTAACATATTCAACATACAGTATACAGTACAAGGTGAAGAGATGGGGCAACACGAATGTAACACTCCCTTACCCCCGTAACATACAAACAGTAATCTCACAAAAAGAAAAAGGAGCAACTGTGATGTTGCTAGAAAATTATCCAACACACTTCTCGATACTGGATGACAAATGGCCAGATTTCTATGATCTTGAACTATTGCCCTGAGCGAAGCGGTGAATATATCAATTCACATTTAAATAATCTAAGCTGGCTTACACAAGCTGTCCTAACTCTTGACAACAAATTTATATGTATATACTTTGTTGGATGAAATGGCTACCGACTGCTTATTAGGTTGGTCAGAAATGGTTGCATACAAGTCGGTTATACGTTTAAAAAATATGGTGGTTTTCTTCGTGAAATTCAAAAAATTAGTAGTATCTACGTTGTGCATAAATGCTAACAATAGGCACCATACATGAAACATAAAGATGAAGTTATCACAGTATATAGCATTTTATTACAATTCATCCATAGTATTCCATTATATATATATATATATATATATATATATATATATATATATGAACATATATTTATATACATACACATACACCTATACACATGTACAATTTAGACTTGCTCACCCCCATCCACTCCTGATGTCACCCCACTCCACGGGAAAATAGCACCGCC
>JAYMFT010084886.1:3338-14189 GCA_038088735.1 Panulirus argus | reverse complement strand
ATATATATATATATATATATATATATATATATATATATATATATATATATATATATATATATATATATATTCGCTACTCTCTTTCCTCGTCTTTTTTATTTATGCACTCTCCCGTGTCATCACTTAATCCTTGTCTCCTCCTCTCCCTCACCCACCCCGACCGCTATCCTCCCCTCCACTCAACGTGAAAGACTCCCCGCTCCCACTATGTCAACTCCGGCCCAAGGGCATAAAGCCTCTCCCTCGCATTCCCTTGTGCCTCAGATACCTCTCTGGGATCGAACACTTTCGATATTTAGTACAGAAGACACTCGTCTTTTCTCTGCAACCTAAGGCGAATAAATGGAGAAAACATAACACAACATCATTTAGATTCGATTGTATTATGTCTGTTACCTAACACGTATTTCTCTCTATCTCTATGATAACTTTTAAGACTCTAAATGCTCTTAAGTCACAAATAATTCACGTAATGTTGACCCAAACGACGAAGTCATCATCACTGACTTATTTTTCCCTTCTTAAATCCATCAAATTCTCCTCTGCCGTAAGTCCTCCATTAACGCATTCCTTACGGGCAAATAGACGTGTCTTTTCTGTGTGGCGAAGGTGGTCGGTCACTGGTGCTCTCAGACAGCTTGTGGCACCTCGTCAATATCGTCAGTGGTCAGACGTTAAGATGCTTGCTAAGTCACTAATACATAAATCTATCTATCTATCTATCTATCTATCTATCTATCTATCTTTCTGCACACAACACACACACATCACACAACACTGTGTGACCTGTCGTCTTGATTAGTGGACATGGCCAGCTTCCTGAGTGCTGCAGACATTGAACATTCTCATCATCTTTCTGTCTCTCGTTGGGGCTGTTCTCATTATCATGCCACTCATTATTTGACTTACCGGTACTGGACTGCCTGTCTCCTCTCACATTTCGGGTATCTCAATGATGATGGCTCTTAGATCTGTGATACCAACTCTGATTTCTTTCGAGTTTCTTGGTCTGGCTTTTGTATAAGTGTCGATAAAGTATTACTGGAAGTCCCATGACTTGTTAGCTCAAATTCTTTTCAATTCCGTCGGATTAATTTTTCCCAATTATAGGCAATGTGAAGGTTTATTCTACACTTCTTTTTGCTCATCTCATCACATGACTGACTCTGGTGGAACCAGCGAAGCATCTGACTGTGCTTTCGTCTCATTAACCTCTTAACATCCGCCGTCATTACCATAAACAGAACAGGCAAGCACTGCCCCTTGCGGCACACCCAGTAAAGAATTTTCTTCGCTCAGTAAGCTTCCATTATCTACCACTTCGAAATATCTGTTGCTTAGAATTTCTCTGAGCTGTCTTCCTCATTTTTCCTTAAAGTTCTGCTTTGCAAACTTCTTTCGTATCAATCTGTTGTTTACTTTGTCAAATGCCGTACCAAAGCCAAGGAAGACTTCGTCTATTCTCATTTCTTGCGTCAGAGATTCGTGGATGGAGTTGGGACTGCTTTAACTGGAGGGTTTGTGTGTTTATATTCCTGATGAAAATATATTCTAACCTTCACTTATGCTGTTATTCTTGACCAAGTGTTCCAGTACTTCTTTCCACACTCTGTCCAAGACTCATGTTCCCTCTTCACCACTCCAGTCGACGTAAGTCGAACGACATAACAGACCATTCCACGTATCATATGGTCCCGCCCGGTGGACGTGGCCTGATTCCTGAGAACTGCTGGAGCCACATAAAAGAAGGAGAGGACTCCTGAGGCAGGAAATAAGTAATAAGTACACACACACACATAGAAACACACACACAAACACACACACACACACACACACACACACACACACACACACACACACACACACATAGAAACACACACACACACACACACACACACACACACACACACACACTCTAGTTTCCATGCACTCTCACATCTAATGCTGCCTTGCAGAAGTTCCTACATTTGAGAAGTTTAACAACTTCTCATACCGTTAAATATTTCTTTTACGCCATTATCAAGAGAGCCTGGACTGTTAAAGTCGCAAAACTTTGACCTTTCTGCTGTAGTTGTGGGAAAAGGTTTCATTATACAGTTTGTTTATGGAGTCCCTGTATGACTCCAATACTGGAAACAGATTCTTCTGTCTCCCACGAACAAGAGAGGACATCTTTTTTCTTATCCAATGCCACTAGGGAATCTACCAGGGTCAGGGAGGAGGTTTAGACCCCACATTAATCTAGGCTGAATTAGCAATCTACCTTCATTCCAATTTTAAGTTCATCTCTTTGCAAAGGTTTTCTTTATGGGTTCTGCATCATTCCAACTTCTCTTTTTCTTCCTTTCCTTCGAGGAAAATGGAATTCGCTGCCTTATCTTTTGCTCGTCTGTTGCTGCCAGCGGAAATCTGTTATCAGTATGTATAAAGCAGATGGATCCATAAATATATGGCAGCTGGCGAAACTCTTGATTTCATGCTGGCGAATGGTGGCACAGACGTCTGTATCTCTGACACCATACGAGATCCTTGAGAGTCTTCCATTTCAAATGGTGGCACAGATGCCTTATCTGTCTGTGTCTGCAGATAATGACTCAGATGCCCGTGTCTCTTTATGTTGTCAGATGGTGGCACAGGTGTCTGTATCTGTGAGACCATACGAGAGTTTTGAGTCTGTGTTGTCAATTGACGACACAAATGATTTTGTCTGGGACAACACTCATAATTGTTGAAGCTGTGTTGGCAGAGGGTATATAAATGTTGGCAGAGGGTATATGAATGTTGGCAGAGGGTGAATGAACGGTGGCAGAGGGTATATAAATGTTGGCTGAGGGTATATACATCGTCGTATACCCACATCAAACAACATCAACTGTAAAGATAATGTCATTGAGTCACAGGACGATTTATGGGTACGTTATATGTACAATAATTTGCTTATATCGTAAATGAGTTTTATATGGAATTATTTTCTTTCAATCATCTGTTATACAAAAAAGAAAAAAGAAAACTCGCTCTTGACCTTATAACATATATGATAACTCGCATCATACTGTGAAAAGATATTTGCCCCTGTTATCCTCAGCTACTGACAGCACAGACATGTTTGAGCAAATGGGTCGGCTCGGAAATGAAACCCGGGTTCACCTGGAAAGTTGGTTTACTGGCCAGATTTCAGGAAAGTGAATCGTAAGTGAATCTCTGGGAATCACTGTGGGTTCTCCATTGGGCACCAACTTTGGCTGGCATTCTACATGTGTCGTGTAGAGAACCAGGCTCTGTTAAGACAGCACCACCCGTCCGACTACCTACTGCCTGTACATTGATGACATCTACTTCGTCAGGAGGAAAGAATAGCGTCTTAAGAAGGCTATGGAGGAGACGTACGTCCTAATATTCACTTATGAGTTGGGTGTGGCAAATAAAGATCCCCCGTTCTTGATGGAGGCATTCGGGTTCACAATGGGGAATACCAGACCAGTGTTCACCCGTGAGTCTACCGATTAAGCGTTACTGGAACCGACTTGAGTCGTGCTTGCAAGAACGACTCATCATGGGACTTCCTTCACCAAGAAATCACCAGACTCAAGCAAGTTTTAGTCAACAATGGTTTTGCTAATTAGATCATTGATACAAGTGTCTTCCTTCAAACTGGACTTGTTAATCACAACCAGCAACAACCTGTAGCTGTGAGGTTATGACCTCTGGTCCAGCCGACACAGTGAGGTTATGAACGCAGCTCCAGGGCTGCGCTACTTCCAGTAGCAGGGAAATGATCATCCCCTCTGGAGTGAGAAGGTCTTCGACGTGATGTGGCTTCGCCAAAGGTGGCTTTTCCCTGGAGGTGTAACCTTTTGCAGGCCGAGTCCGGTAACACCTGAAATTCTTGTCCACATTAGCGGAACATGATTCAGAAAGCCGAGATATTCTCTGCGTCAGCTTTAACTGCAAGCAAAGCTAAGTGTATTCCTTGTTTGTAGCTGAGCCGAAGCTTTTCTGATGATGAAGGCCCGAGGCTGAGTCTGAGTGCCACTCTGTCTCTCTGTGACCGAAGGAACCCGTGTCTCCGGCCTCGACTGGAGGACGAGCCTCATCGAGCGAAAGGCCGACTCGAGCGGCGGAAGGGCTTCACAATCCGGGCTCCCAAGGCAGACCAAGGCGTGTAGCCCTTTTCCTGGCCGGGTCTGGCGTACCCTGGGTCCCTCTACTGCGGGAGGAGACCACGTGCTCGTGTCTGGGTCGGCACACACGCAGACGAGTGGCCTTCCCACGCTCTCTTGCTGAAGGGAAATGCAGCGAGGATTGGGAAATCCTCCCCCCCCCCCTCTCTCTCTCTCTCTCTCTCTCTCTCGCTCTCTGCTGGACTGAGGATGGAGGGAGGTGGGTGAGGCATTTAGACGCTGCGAGAGGAGATGAGGCGAAATTCTCCTTCGCTTATTGTGAGTTATGAGTTATGGAGGAAATGCATATGAGGATCTAATTCTCTTTTTCTTCCTCCTCCTCTTTCCTTTCTTCTCTTACTCTTTCTGTCTGTCGGTCTCTTTGTGTGTCTGTCTGTCTGCCAGTCAGTCAGTCAGTTTGTCTGTCTGTCTTCTGTCTATCTACCTATCAATGTCTGTCTGTCTCTCTGTCTGACTATCTATCTATCTATCTATCTATCTATCTATCTATTCATCTATCTATCTATCCATCTATCTATCTATTTAGCTATCTATCTAACTATCTATCTATCTATCTATCTATCTATCTATCTATCTATCTATCTATCTATCTATCTATTTATC
Organism: Panulirus argus; assembly: GCA_038088735.1. Classification (NCBI taxonomy): domain Eukaryota; kingdom Metazoa; phylum Arthropoda; class Malacostraca; order Decapoda; family Palinuridae; genus Panulirus; species Panulirus argus. The sequence goes on along the minus strand of JAYMFT010084886.1, from coordinate 9,405 downwards.
TATCATTCTCAGTATGTCTGTCTGTCTCTCTCTTTACCTGCCTGCCTTCCTGTCTGTCCGTTTGTCAATCATCTGTCAGTCTGTCTCACGGTAAAGAGACCTAGTCAGCTCAGGACGTGTTTTGATGACTAGCCATAAACAGAGCCGAGGGTGGAAAATGTCGCTCGCGACGCGAAAATGTTATGAATATTTAATGCCGGGCGGTGAGGCCAGGCGGGCGGCCGGGGTTGGGGTGGGGTGAGTGGGTGGGGTGGGGGGTGGGGGGGGGGGTTGAGTACCAACCTACCTACAACTACTTACGACAACATCCCACCATGGGGGGAGAGAGAGAGAGAGAGGGAGGGAGAGTACGTACCTACTTACTTAGGAGTACCTACGACAAGATATTACCATATGACGGGACTAGAGAGAGAGAGAGAGGGGGGAGAGAGACTACCTACGTAGCTACCTACGAGGACTCACGAAGAGAGTCAGTCAGAAGGCAAGGGGGCTGGCGCGTAGCGCTCACCACACTTCTTGCCTGATGAATATGTCTGTTTGTCTCCCCCCCCCCCACACACACACACACTAAATAGTGACTAACCTGAGTTTTTCTGGAACTGTCCTTAACCACGTATCAAGTTTTCTGTTAAATTTTACTGTAGTTGCCCCATGCATAGCCTTGTTTCCCATGGCTGCACACTGGATAGTCTTAATCTTCTTCCACTTGCAGACCTCTGGTATATTCTCTATATTTCCTCACTATATTCCAAACTCTTGTTACACACTTCATTATTTTTCTCTTCCTTTTTCAAGACATTTTTTCATAAGTTTCTCAATTCGTTGCCAGGCATAGACAATGTAGTATCTTTCGCTTTTTTCTGTTTACTTCGTAAAGTTCAAAGTCTTTCAACCTCTCTTGATAGTTTATGTGTTCCATTCCTTCGATTTTCCTCGTGTTTCTGAATTCTCTATTTGATTGGTGTTTAAAAAACGCTTCTTTGGTTGGATACCAAACTAGGCGGCAGTAGTTAATATTGTTCCTTAACTACATATGAAGCATTTTCTTCATTAGTCTTTTTGACTCTCATTATGAAAGTTCTCATTATCATACTTCTCTTTCGTGCTCCATTGAGCTGGAGTTCTTTATTTATGATAACTGCTGAGATCTCTCACGTTGGCTTTACTCTCCGTCTTTACTGAGTCGTTATCAGGGCGACACCTGAGTATTGCTTGTTATTCTGTGGCTTATTAAAGCTTTTATTTACTGAATTCCACCTGGTTCTGCTCTGCCCTCATTTCTGAATAGTATTTACGTGTTTCTGTATTTCATCTTTGCTCTTTGCGTCTGTCATTATACTCGCTGTCGTTTCATACACACACACACACACACACACACACACACACACACACACACACACACACACACACGCACACACAGGTGACCTCTGACCTCAGTCACTGCCTGCGGTCATTACTAACACGTGACTCTCCCGGCCAGCAAATGCCTCCATAAATGACGAAATGTTATCCAATTGATAATTCTCTCTCTCTCTCTCTCTCTCTCTCTCTCTTTCTCTCTCTCTCTCTCTCTCATCAAAAAGTGAGAAACGAATACTATTAAAGAAAGAAAGGAGAGGATGAAGAGAAGAAGAAGGGAAGAGAGAAAAAGAAGAAAGGACCAGTTACACGCGATCAGGGAAGACAGGATTTTGAAAAGATATGAAAGAGATATAGAAGAAATCTTGATAATACTCCACAGCAGGGAACAGAGAATAAATGGAGAAGACATAACACGAAAAGAAATCCACAGGTGTTATTCTCTGTTCATAACAGAGCAAGAAAGGATCGTTAAGAGTGGGGAAATTTTTACGTAACCCCAAAATAAGTATTCAATATGGTAATGGACCAATAGAAATCCGGATTCACCTCAGAAAACGGAGATAAGGTAGACGAGTGTTTATCCAAAATGACGGCAACATAGATAGAGAGATATCAAGATTAGGAAAAATTGGTTCAGAGTTAATATGTTAAGTTAAAGAGAACTCAGCAGCGGGCCATGGCTGTCTGGGGTTAAAACGGTGGCTATACAGACATTCTGCTCTGGCTGAGCCACTGTGTAATGAAATACTGTACTTTTGTTGTTTGATAATGTGGTGTCAAGGTGTTGTGGATGTGACTGTAAGGTCATCTGCACATGAATGGGCCTTTTTACTGTGGTTTGATGGGGGTGTTAGTAGGTTATTAACGAAGATTATTGATTATAACGGAAGAAAAATAGCATTTCAACTAATCAGGCTCAAAAAACTTTCCCAGAGGTACGTTTCTCGACTGACTGCAGTAGCTGTGCAAGTGAAATGATTATGACATGTTTAAAGAACGGATTTCAGTTTGGTGTTCAGAAACTCTCGTCGTTTACAGACACAGTTTTAACGTTAATGTTGTATGTTTGTCTGGGCAGGAAATGCGTAGGGCCGTTTAAGGGCAAGCAGTCGACGTCTTCAGTTTGGGCATGGAGGCTCCTGGGATATGCTGCATCGACAATTGCAATGGGTGGCGCCCATAGCTCAGGTGTGTAAGCGTGACCCGCCTTCGTCTAGGGAGTGTAGTTCCAGACAGGTTTATACCCGGTGGAATGAACTTCAAGATAGAGGTCGAAGGACGGAGTGGTTCCTTGTTCAGTCTTTGTCGAGTAAATATCAATACGGTGTCGGTATGTTTTGGTCACTGTGGTGTGTGCAGCTTCAAAACACCATCTGTGTGTGTGTGTAATCAGACAGACAGATACTCAGACACACCCTCATTCATTTAGACGCAGAAGGTACGTAGCAGGACAACAGAAAACACGAGGCATAGAAATCCATCCTCACGGGTGAGGCAAGTGGAACACAGAACTCCAGCGGTACATACACTGAGATGAGGCGAAGCAACACAAGGACGGAATGAGCCAAGAGAAGCAAGGCGAAGCAACACAAGGACGGAATGACCCAAGAGAAGCAAGACGAAGCAACACAAGGACGGAATGAGCGAAGCGAAGCAAGTCGAAGCAACACAAGGACGGAATGAGCCAAGCGAAGCAAGACGAAGCAACACAAGGACGGAATGAGCCAAGCGAAGCAAGACGAACCAACACAAGGACGGAATGAGCCAAGCGAAGCAAGTCGAAGCAACACAGGGACGGAACGAGCGAAGGAAAGCAAGTCGAAGCAACACAGTGACGGAATGAGCGAAGCGAAGCAACACAAGCGCGAAATGAGCAAAGTGAAGCAACACAAAGCTGGAATGAGCAAATGCGAGGCAACAAAGGACGGAATGAGCAAAGGGAAGCGAGGCGAAGCAACACAAGGAGGGAGAGAAAGAGAGAGCGTGAGATTCACAGCACAGCGTCCGGGGCCCCGAGTGTAACACAAGAACGCCAAGAATCTCAAAGGTGGGAGACAAGTTTTGCTATTCAGGCGAGATGTTAAATATATCACGGCTGGGAGACGGGCCCTCCCCCCGGGAGAGGGAGAGGGAGAGGAGGGAGAGGGAGGGGGGGGACATATAATCTCACAGCTTAACTTTACATTTTACTCTCTCTTGTGTTTCTCGTTTGGTACAGAGTGGCTCCCAATATTTTGCGCATTTTGTCGCTAAATATATATATATATTTCTTTTTTGCCCCGTCGCTTAAGTCTGGCGGCGAATTTACCTAATTGTCCTTTGTGTTAGATAAGGAGGATGTCTTTTTCTTCTTCTTCTTAATGTGATAACGACTGGTCTGTTCTGTCTTTTTTTCCCTCGGTGATTAAGTAATACTCTCTGTCTCTGTCCTTATCTCTCTCTCTCTCTCTTTCTCTCTCTCTCTCTCTCTCTCTCTCTCTCTCTCTCTCTCTCTCTCTCTATTTCCACTCGTATGTCAGGGGATGGGTAAACACGGGGCTCCGTGTGTGGGGGCACCAGGGCATATGGGCGTGAGAGGCGTGTGTGTGTGTGTCGCCTGGGAAGAAATTCTGACGAATTATCCGAGACGGCCTTCGGGCCTACGGGTCGTAGGGAGAGACTTACAGGGGGAAGAGAGCGAGGAGGTACGGAGTCCTCCCCACCTCATACCATCACTTTCAGAGAGTAGGGGGGAAAAGAAGACGGCAGACAAGGATTTATCCCTGAAAGGCCCAGTCGACTGTCCCTGAATCTTCCCCTGGTGAGGAGGCGGAAAGGCAGGAGGAACAGATAAAAGAAAACGAAAGAAAATATAAATTAATGAATTCAAATATTTCATCCAGCTACCATCTCAGTCGTGTTTTTGTCTTTTTCAGGATTCCACACATGTTCTGGAACCTATATAAACGAAAGTAGTAATTCTAGCATTTATATTGGTGCTTATAATCGATGACAGAGGATTAGCTCTTTCGAATACACAGATAAATTCTTGGTTTTTTTATGTTAGCTGAGGAGGACACGGGCGCGTGTGTGGCCGTGAATTGTGGCAAAAGTATGTTTAGCAAATCAATACGAGTGACTAACAACAGTGGCATGGAGGTTTTAGCTCTCAACTCATATTTACAAGGTCCTGGAGTCGAAACCAACCGTGTCTTTACTGACTCCTGACACGCAACCACTATTATGTCCGCAGATTCATGACTTCTAAGAATTCCGTTTCATTTGTTTACAAGAGTCTACGGCGAAAAAGGAGGGAACCCATTTTCTATGATCGAAAACGTCTTCAGTCGTATATAAAATTTCGTTATATCAACGCCATCAGAATACAACGGCAAAATATGTACTATCTGTTGTAATGCCGATAACGGTGGACAGCTCGCTAACTGTGGCAACAGGAGGAACAGCAACAATAAAGAAAAAATAAACGGGAAGTCATGGGACGTCACTTAGAGTACCAGAAGAAGACAGGATATTATGGGGTCACTCATGCAGATATGCAACCCGACCTAGAGCGATAAAAAGAACAGCTACAGAAGTACAGAAATTCGTAGCTGCAGCAGCTGTACCACCAGCGCTGCAGCAGGAGCAGCAGCACCAACAACAGAGACGGTAGGAACAGCAACGGGAGCAGAGGGAGAGCCAGAGGACCTGCTCGACGCTGTCGAAGCCTCGTCGAAGTTGGCTGACGTCTGCCTTCCCCTCCAAGCGGCCACCGCCGCCGCTGCTACCTACCTACTCTACCGGCCGGCCCCCAAGCAATCACACAACGCGTGTGGTTCTTGGGGTAGACAGTCAGTGGACCACAGGACACCTCTCCTCCCTCCTCCTCCTCCTCCTCCTCTTTCCCCTGTCCCTCCTCCTCCTCCTCCTCCCGGCAGCGGCACCAAGCAGCCCCTCCTCCTGCCAGGGTGTCAGTGTGGGCTTCGGCCTTATACCCGGTGCACGTGGAGTCTGTTCGCTCCCTGGAAGCGCGGGGAACGCGCACGCCGCTCCCGCTGGCTCGCCCGACATGTGAACTTCGCCAGTGTCTCCCTAGCCAGGCTGTCGAGTGTCACTCCCTAGCCCGCATTATGACTCTTTGCCCAGGACGAGAGCAGTGCGTTAGAGAAGGCGCCTTGGTGCTGCTGGATCATGAATACCACAGACACAGGAAATATGCCTGGAAATAACGCTTCATTCAGCGTGATTATACCTGGAAATATCGCTTCATTCATCCCACTGTTACACTAGAAGGTCCTCTCGCGCATCTTCATTCACTGTCGTCATCGCGAAAGACAATTTGATAGTGAATAACCACGTGAAAGTGACAAACCCTTTCTCATGAATGTGTCGAAAACTTTTCCCCCATCGATGCAGACGCACACAGCTTGGCGTCGATCAACGAAACGAACCACATATTTCTAAGGCAGTGAAACGCAACTTCTCTTCTTTGACCTGAAGTGAAAAGACTTTGGAAGACTGCAGATGTTTGTGTGTGTGTGAGAGAGAGAGAGAGAGAGAGAAAGAAAGACGTCTGCTGACGAGACGATATATGTTTGTGGTTCGTCTGAGGAGCCCACTTAAGAGAGGTGAGTTACAGGATGTCAGACACGTTTGAGAGGTTAGGTGAGGGGGGATGTTAGATTAGGCTAGGGGAGGGGGTGTTAGATTAGGTTGGGGAGGGGTT
>JAYMFT010084875.1:0-14189 GCA_038088735.1 Panulirus argus | reverse complement strand
TATATATATATATATATATATATATATATATATATATATATATATAACTTATCCAGACAGGTTGTACCAAATTTAGCGACTAACCCATAGGGAAAGATGAACAGGTGGATTGACTGTGGACCGACTGCTGCTACCAGGATTCGAACCCATTATCTCGACCCCAGGCATCCAGTAAATGCCTGGTCATCAATGCAAACCGTTAACCCCATTGAAGGCATTACATTGAATGTCAAGGAAAAATCGAATTAACATTTACAAAATACATGTAAGCTGGAGTTTACAACCTTTCATCTACCACGTGCCCTTTTCACATAATTGTTGGTCTGTACGTGCACCTCCTGAATGGATGAATTACATTAGAAATATGATAATGATTGCTATGGTCCATTTCTTGTTATGCTTACCACTTGCATATCATGATCATCTTCAATTTGCACAGCATCAGGGTTGCTAGCTGAGGGTAGAAAAGTGGAAGGTGCAACAATCACACATTTGGTTGGTGTCGGAAAAGACATGAAACCAGGGCCAAAGTTGTGAAAAGACCAGACCTATACCAAGAGGATATATTTAGTCTTCCTTTGAGAAAAAAAAAATTGTGTTAGAAGATAATGCAGCTAAAGAGGACGGTTCTAGATACGAGGTCTGTTTAGAATGAGTGTCTGTGTGTGTTTGTGTACCCTCTGGTAAATTCCTATGCCTACCCCTAAGTTGAAAAAACTAAAGATAGAGAATAACCTGCGCTTGTACTTATCAGAAAACATTCACTACACCATCTCTAAACCCATTCAGTACACCGTCTCAAAATCCTTGTTCATCCCATTATTCATGGTGAAAAACTATATACAGGGGCATATTTCAGCACATCACGTATGGCATATGACTATATTCAAAAGGAAATATCAAATTAGTACTGTAAAACTCTTCCATAGTGTTTGATATAATATTTTTGTCAATAACACTTACAGTTCCATTATTTACAAAAGATGTGCCCAGATAATAACCTATGCTTTTGCTTATCAACAAACATTTTAGCACACTAATTCATCCCCATTTGTTCCTACGAACAGGGAGAGTCCAACGAGATGTTCAACCACGCTGCTTGTCACAAATGTCATGACACTATGTAACTAAGAAAAAGATCGTTCGGCTTCACAGCTGCTATCAGGAAAGGTACTACGTAGATACGCATTAATGTTGATAACCAAAACCCTGAACTCTTGCGACTATTTGCACGATTGTTACTAAAGTTTTTAGCGAATTTTTGGGTGGAGAAGGAACCTTTTTCCAGAGAATGAAACACGTATGAACTCTATTTGGGTCACCCTGTTACTTTTATGCATTATATGCTGTCAGCATCGAGACTTAAAAGTCTGCAGTAAACGGCTTCAAATATTAAGCCGGTACACTAGTAGTGAAGATTAACATTTTTGCAGGTTTTCATTTCTTTTTAACACACTCGTACTGTTTTGCTTTATATTCTAAAAAATTAATGCCTTGTAGTTTTTGGTTGCCGAGTTAGGAGTTTCGTTCATGCACATGCATACATATACCCACTGCATTTTAGTACTCATCATGCATCTTAGTTTTAGTATGAGAATTAATAATTTCTAGGTTGCCATTTTGTACAGTAATGGATCGACAAAGAACGTATCAAACTAATGAGTACAAGTTGGTCTAAAGGGCAAGACGATGATAGGGATAAACGTGCTGCTTGTGTCTCATAATGAAAGAACTAAGAGACTTAAACACGTACAAAGAACAGCGGAATCCAGCCAGGAATGACATGACCGCACGCAAAGCATGTGTCAAAATGCTCAGGATAGACGTGCTACTGAGATAGGCCAAGAGAGAGAACAAATTGACTATTGCAAATGTCAGGATGTACTGGAGAGTCACGATGATGAGACAAGAGATAAAAAGACACGACCGATTGCAAAGTATGTGTTAGTATGCACAACAAAGCCGAGCACGAGAGTCCTGCTGAAACGTTAACGAATTCTACATGTGTCTCAGCAAAATGCTCAAAAGCTGAAGTCTGCTCAGGACTAAAAGAATAAGGAATATTAATGATATTTGAAGTTGCACATGAGTGTCTTGCTGCAGGATGACCACGAACAAATATCAAAGCCAGATGCAGCAAAAATATGGGCCTTATCTGTCGAGGTTTGTTTTCTCATAGTCAGACCTACTCTGGTCTTTGAGGAGTTGGGAAAGCGTCAACCATCAAGACTCTGGCTGTCGTCGACCAGTCCAAAGATAAGAAACCCACTTACGTTGATAACTATGTCTACAATGAGACAGTGCAATGTTCTTTAAAATTGTTTAAACCATAAAACTCTGATAACTCAGGAATCGCAGAGTATGCAAAAGCTGAAGGCCATTCTTGCACCAATAGCCCAAGAGCCATCCGCTGGAACTATCAGGCATTTCTGCTAGTATATATATAGTGCCGCTTGCAGCGACTCTTGTGTTACAAAAGAAATTTTTGGAATCCAAAGGAACACTTTAGCAATAAAAAGGTAAAGATAAATGACTTTATTTACATAAAACTATGCCAGAATTTACCAAATGTCATGCAAAAATATCTCTTTGATCTATTGCAGTATATTTCTAGTCCTCGTCGCTCTCATCAGATGCACTTGATGCGGGTACGGCACGGAGAGGAGCTAGGCTAGCCACCGGCTTGGCAACGGCGGCAAAAGGATTGGCTGGCTTGGGGGCGGGAGCAGCGGGCTTAGGAGCAACGCGACTGGCTGGCTTGACGGCAGGAGTTGCAGGAGCAGCCGGTTTTGCGATGCTGGTGAACATTTGGGGCTGGAGGGCAGGGAAGGCTACCAGCTGGAAATGATGGGTCTGGAAAACTGGAGCAGGAGCGGGAGCTGCTGGTTTTGGGGTAGCCTTCTTCAGGGTGGGTGCCGCAGGAGCAGTTCTCTTCACGGCTGGCGTTGCAGGAGCAGCCTGTTTTGGGGTGGCGGCGGGTGCGGGAGCAGCCTTCTTTAGAGCGGCTGGCACAGGAACAGCTTTCAAAAGCCCAAGGTCCAGCCGATCTGCCTCTATCTCGACCTCGACCTTCTTCCCATTCTCATCCGTATAACTTCAAGCAAGAAATAGAAGACAAGATAGATAAATGAATGTAATATATATACAGTGGGCTGAGAGAATATCGGTAAACTTTAGGAAGAATGAAATATTCTGGAATGAGGTTAAATAGTGTGAGGAGAACAACAGAACAATTTGGAGCATTAGTGAGGGTAGCAGAGAGGGAAGTGGTAACAAGCAAAGACGAGATGAAAAAGAGATACAATGAGTATTTTGAAGCACTGTTGAGTGTATAATTCACCGAAACCAAAGCCCCCATATCCACATCCAAGCCCCAGAGACCTTTTCATGGTTTCCTCTAACCACATCATACGCCCTAGTTCAGCCGACAACAGAGCATCACTCCCTAAGTAACACATCACTCCAATTCGTTCTATCCAGTGCATGCCTCACACCCTCCTGCATGTTCAGGTCCCGATAACTTTAAGTTTCTTTCAATCCATCTTTCTATCTTGCCTCGTTCTCCCTCTCCTCCTTGTTCCCTCCAATTCTGACATACATCCACTTGGTCAATCTTTCCTTACCAGTTTTTCTCATTCGTACAGTCCACTCCCATAATACCGTTTCTTTCACGAACAACCCTCCTCACACAGCATATTGTCCCCTGGCATTGTATTTCCAGTATTAATCACACTCCTAAAGGTATCCAGGTCCTTTGCCTCCTCACCAAACTCATGTTTTACTTCAGCTCTCAAAGTTCCATCAATTGCCATGTTCAGTTGCAGGTGTACATGAAACATCCTGAGCACACACAACCGGCCTGTGCCAGTAATGTCATCCAGAGCACACACACACTCGACCTGTGCCAGTAATGGCACGCCCTAGAACGAACCGTCATTGGCAAGAGCCCATGCCAGGCTTAGTTTTGGTGAAACTTTACACACACACTCACACACACCCATAATACATTCTCTCTCTGATTTCTAATTACACAATTCGCTGAAAAGTAAAAAGAAAATGTAATACAGAAAACTTTGTTAAAAGCCAAAATTACATTTGATACTCACGTGTATGTGATGGTGACGTCACGGGCATTGTCCCCTCCTAGAAGAAAGGTGCGGCAGCTCGCCAGACCAACCAGCGCCAGCAGCACCAACTGTACACACAACCATAAACATTGTATTTAGTTTTCTTTCACGTGTTCTCTGCGGTATAACGACAACTCTGTAGCCTCTCAAGATTACCAGGAAAGGATGTTTGAAAGAAGGTCGGGGCATAAGGGATAGTGCTTTCGTTTATCATTCGACTGGGGAAAACTAAAGAAGGATTTGTCCTCGTAAATCAGTTTTACAAGTGTTAAGTGGGAAGATATAAATTCTATGCCAATGAATCATTATTAAAGTATTTTCTTCATATATCGAGGAATTTCTTTATCTCTGATAAGATAACTGACCAGTAGCTTTAACTAATGGTGATGATAGGGCTTGATCGATGAGACTCCCCTGAGACAATGATTTTTTTTCTGTACAAGGAATTCTCTAGTAAATGATTATAAACCCCAACAATGTATATAAAGAAAAATCATGTATTTCCCTGATTGTCTATACATTGCACGTTACAATAACTAATTACTGATGAATCTTTATAGTGGATATACTTACACACTTCATGGTAAAGATTGGTAGGGGAGAGGACGTCTCGACAATGTTCAGTTAACAGCGAAGCTGCTTCAACTGATGTCCTACTGCCTCCAGCTGCCTTATATACTATCAAGGAGGTGTGGCAAGGACGGGACAGTGGAGGGGCGTCGGTGTGTGAGAGTGAGAGGGCAGGTCACATCCTGGGTGAGTTTTTGTTGTCATATAACTGATACTTCCCGCTCCATTCCCTTTGTCCTGCAAGAGGCTTTGACAACGACTTGTGCTAGGTTTCACCTGTTCATGATCAGGGTGGTGAGGGAGTGTACGCGAGGCTCAGGGAGTAAGAGGCGATGGTCTGCAGTAAGCTAGGCGTGAGGTCTCATGGGAGTAAGGGCGTTTTGAAGGGGTTCTAGAGACGTGTAACGTTGACAATCCCCATCCCCCTTGATATATACATTATACAATAAACCTAATTAATAATTAAGATAATTCATATATTCTTACACTTATTCTAAACCTTTTAGTCCCTCAAAAGGAAAGAAGACTAAACGTATAAGCATGTAGGTTTAACTGTTTCAGTGATTTACACCAGTGACCAGTAATAAAACTTCGTCAGTTTTACCACCTTCCTAAAACAATCATATAAAACTGAAACAACGACATTTTCTATATTTCTTACTGACATGAGTTTTTCTGATGTTATAGATATCATCACTTTATCTTATTCAAAAATAGTCACCAGCCTCATAATAAATATACTTCTGTACCACAAATGTATTAAATTCTGTGAGAATCTGACTGATGGTAGTGATTCAGTTTAACATCCACATAACTCAGAGAGATCTCTTTCTCTGACACAGAGTCTGCTTTTAAAGTAGCGCCCTGTTTAGAGATATTCCTTTATCTTGGCGAGTTCCTAAATCGCTCCTCTCCCTTTTGACCAAGTCCTGGACAAACGCCTGCTTAGGAATAGATTAGTTTCTGTCAGTTAAAGTTGGAAGTAAAAGTAAAGAAATTTAAGGTAATGAGGCGTGGTGGAGAGATTAGACGAGACAGTCTGGGTTGTTTAATGAGGAGAACCTGAAGGCAGTGGATTGCTTTAGGCAGATATGGCAGAGGTTGATGAAGCACTGGGGGCTGAAGTGAGTCACAAGGTGGAAGAGGGGGCGAAGACCCTGGTTACATAAAATGGAATATGGACCTGATGGTCTATGGCAAGGGTATTTGCTGGAGGACAGTAACGTTACCAGATTTCTTTTTCTAATTCATCACAAAAAGCAACTCCCAACCAAACAAATCCCTCCGGCAACAACAGCTTGCAGAAAAACCTAATAAGAAACACCATGCAGTACATAGAGGTATGCTGCTTCGGAGGTTTTGTAGGAAAGTTTGGTTTGGTTTGGGGAGGAGGCTGAAATGCGAAAGTATGAATTAGTTTGTGATTACAAACTTTATATGAGTATATATAGTCTTATCTATACGAGTATCTAGTTTTATTAATAACGCCAGGAGAGTATTTGTCTACCGTGGTTTAAAGATACTGATAGCTTGCACACTGACAACTTCTGGCTTACTTACAACAGTGTTTCTTCTCTTTTCTTTCAGTTTCATACCAAAAGTTCTAGCTGTCGAGTCTTTGCAGAGTGTGGAGAGGTTCTAGTGTGTTATTTATAGAATTATTCAATATTTTGAAAACTTCTATTGTATTCCCCCATTCTGCTTTCTTTTCATTCTAGAGGAAATAATTCTTAATTTCATTGTTTCTGCATAAAAGGCTTATTTGCAAGTGATGAAATTAGTCTAGTTGGTGTTCTTTGTATTCTTTCTGAGTTTTCTTCATCTTTGATAAGCTTTGGTAACCAGAACTAAACGGCATTTTCAAGGAAATGTCAGACTAGGGCTTTATTGTTTTAGTATCATGTCCTTTGTTATGGTTTATGTTTCTGGCTATGAGGCCTAACAATGTGTTCGTTTATTATATACTGCTAGGCTTGACTAAGCCGTTACTGAATTGCGAATCTAAGTTTTTCTTTCATTAACCTCTAATAATGGCTCACCAAGCATTTTATCTTTGAAATTCATATTTTTTCGCCTGAAGTCATTGCTTTGCCATGTTTACTAGCCTTTTAATCAGTCTGTCTATGCATCACTGAATCCTTTGGTAGCCTGCCCTTGAGTGGGCTTTACTTGCTGGTTTCATGTCATTGCAGATTTTGAAATTCTGCCAGTGAGTTTGTCTCTAGATCACTGATCTAGGTAATAGAAAGTGTGGGTTCTAGTCCTGTTTCTTGTGGAACCCACTTAGTCACTCTGAGCCAATCGGAAATCGGATGCTTTCTATTTGTAAGGCACAGATTCAATTTCCTGTAGTGGGTTTTAATACTTTTTTTTTGAGACCTTTTATGGGCACTTTGTCGAAAGTCTTTTGGATGTCTGAGTATACGATAGTTGAGAGTACTCTGGAGTCTCAGATACTATATATGTGACTGAAGAACCTGACTAGGTTAGGTTAGGTTAGGTTAGGTTAGTTTTGTTGGACATAATCTTGTGTTTGATTGCAGAGGAAAGGAAGAGGACGGATGTGCTGGAAAGGTGTTTGAGGACGATACGTGGATTAATGTGGGTTAATCGTGTATGATATGACAGTCAGAGACAGTTGTGGCAGTGAACGTAACCTGATTTTATTGGCCGACCAAGGTGCGCTGTAATGGTTCTGAGGATTGTGTACACAAGCTGACAAAGAGGATCTTTGTGTGTGAAATATTGGGAGCAAGGGGGAGAAGGGAATCTGGGTTGGAGATTTTTGGCCCTGTGTACATACTACGTGCGTGGGTGTACGTACACTTTGGAACTGAGTTGCTCTTCTCCCATACAGTCACATCGTCCTTGCCTAGTAACCCTGCGTGCTCTGCCCGCTTCTGTGGTTGTTGTGGTGATAATTCTTAATCTGAATCCTCACTTACTTTCTTATCTTTGGCTATATCGACTTTCTTCATCCTAATCATATTCACCTTCAGCGAGGCTGTATAATCGTCATGTGTAATTCTCTATCTTATCAACTCTTTTCTATTCTAAGCTCTTGGTTTTGGCGTTCTATTTGCCATTATCTGCCTTTGTATGCAGCCCAGTTTGTTGGTCTAACTTCCCTACAAATACCGTTCTCTTTGCTTTCATCTCTAGAGGCATAGAAACTGAGACGCCTGTCTTTTCAAATATCTCCCGTGATTACTTTTTAGGGAGCTTGCCTACTTGGGAATCATCTCTTGCTTATAGGCCATTACTCGTTGCAGTTCATCTGGTAAATGGAACACTAAGTTGTTCATATGCAAATTTTTGCCTCCTCTATTCCGCTAAAATGTTTGTCCTTGTCTTTTTAATACAGTCATGTTATGTATACATATGGCAATATAGGGCATATAGTCAGTCTGTAGAAACTGTTAATTAGTTTTGTAGGTATTGCCTTCCTTGTGTTCAAAAGGCACGGAGAAGCCGTCTCCAGTGTTTGTGTGCTACAGTCCCAAGAGGTAGCGAAGCCGTTATATCTCGACTCCTCTGCTAGTTCGGAAGCGTGTGAGAGTGTGGCTATTGCCAACCTCATTGGTCATCATCACGCAAGATGGCTCACGCAGGGGGAGGAGTGAATTAACACAACAATGCACGTCCAGGTCCTTGACCCAGCGAAAGATAAGTTAAAGTGGAAAGGACAAAACAGCTACGAGATTGAGAGCTTTCACAGGATCCTTGTTCGGCTCAGAGAGCTTCAGCGGTCGACTCAAAGAGCTTCAATTCAGTTTTGATTTGTTACACTCTACGCCTGCTTCACCCGTACCCCTGAGGTAATGTCTTTGGTTTGGCAATGAATGGTGGGAGTCACATCCATCAACCCGGAACTGCACAAGTGATCGTTGGATAACTCAGCTGAAATATTACGTAAACAAATGAGGCCAGCTAGCCTAGTACTGGTGCAAGGACGCCTGCTTCTGGTCAGCTTGTGTAGGTCCAATTCTTAAATCGTTCCGTACGATTAAAAGTGGTTCAGTAGGATGGTCGAGAAAACAAAGCAGGGCCATCAACTTGTAACTATCTAGTATTTACAGGTGGGAATGTACTGAAATGACTGGAAGACGACTGGATGCGCGGTGCAAACAGTGCATCAGAGGAGTCGGCGGCAGTTCTTTTACGGGTTGATGGACCTTTTCATTAACCCAAGAAGCCACCTTTCCCACACCACTTTTCCCGCGCACTGCCATTGGCCAGCCACTATGTTGCTTTTACGTCCACCTCTGTCTCTAAAGCCTGCTTATTTTTCAACCAAAGTCTACAGTATGGAGCTAACCTTAAGATGAACAAACACATTCAAATAAGGCGGCTATAGTAAGAGCAGAGCTCGTAAAACTGTATAGATTTTGAGATGATGTTAAACCCAAACTGCTTCTCGGATGCATTGACCTTCATACCATCATGATGCCTTCTGACGTTCGTGTTGGACTGGGGAAGCCGGACGTGCCCTTCCCCGACTGACTGGCTAGCCAAGATGTACGTACAAGGCTGCAGGACCACGCCCCACCATAGCAATTCAGAACCGAAACAACAGTTGAAAATTTGCCTAAATATCGACCAAGACTAGGGAAACCTCCTCACAAAGCCCTCTGGAAAGTCTTTAAGAAGAAAAAGGAGTTGTAACCTATCTACGGCCGCCCCCTTCCAGTCCATATATACAATGTTATGCCTAAGACGTCGAGGACTGGATATTGATCCATACTGACCCATAGCCTAGAAAAGAATGTACGTGCAATCCATCAGGAGAAGGATGAGGTTGTAAGCCCTACTGCATGCAAGGCTCTTCGACCCAACACACTAAATATATAGTGTCTTACCATCCAAGATGCCGACCGTTTTCTTTCTCATGGAATGCTTTTCCCGATGATCTCAATATTAACATACCGTATGGGGCGTGAACGTTATCTCGAAACATCTCAATGCTTCATGTTGCTTTACGTACGGCCACGACTGTGCCGTGACCGGGCATCACTTTCTCCAGTACAAGGCTAAGTTGTGTGGACTGCAGAGGTTCACACTCTGCAGTCTCTGGACGAGGCAACAACTGCGTCCTGCCCGGGAAACACACAACCCCACTGGCTTCACCTGAGGCCACTCAAAACTAAACGCAGCAGTTACTGCCAGACTATGCCACCACCCCCGCCTTCCCCGTCCGTGACCAAAACCCCCTACTCCCCTTACCCTCCAGCAATGGGGGGGGGGTATTAGTGGTACGGGGAGGGGGAAGGGGGAGAGGGAGACGCAGGTTTCAGGACCCGATACTTCAGGGGGTTCCTGAGAACGAGGAAATCCGATTTTTCTTAAAACATCCCATGACCCGATAGCCTGAGGGCTCTGTGAATAAGATGATCCAGCATTCCTTAAATGATCATTTGATTTATGATCTCCAGTCATGGCTGGTTCTTGAGTTGACGTTTACCCCATTCGATAATTACGATCTAGCGAGCTACTTAAGGACGGATTCGTCTGCTGTCACTCGTAGCAATGGATGTGATAAACTCGTGGGCAAACGTTTAACCTCGAATGAGGCGAAGTACTTTATTTCCAGCAGGATTGTTAACATATGGAATGATCTACAAATTAGAATAGTTGAAAGCACTACTATGGATGTGTTTAAATATAGACTTGATAGATATTTTGCCTCAAATCCAAGACTGACATTATTTGCACCTCCTTACCTACGCAATAAGTTTATAGGTCTTCCTCTTTCAAGAATCTGTATGTCTTTCTTTGTCTTTCTACTATTACCACATTGATATATTTAGCTTTTATTTTCCTCCACTGTCGCAAACAGCCTCGTTACGACTCAATGGTCTGTTGCTGTTTGCATACAGTTGCATTATACGCCTTGCCTCAGGTGTCGCAAGGAAACTGCGTCCACTCAGGTGTCGTACGTAGCAGACCAGTGGTTTGAGGGGAACGGGCTACCTTGTTCTTTAGACATGAATCGTATGATGAGTCGCAGATTTATTCTATATCAATGTTGAAATTACCAAAAGCATAGACATGTGTGAAGCATATGCTATACATGGCTTCAACGCATTTTTCACATATATACTGGAAGGAAGAAGGGCAAGCATATTCTGCCCCTCCGGCCCCACATTCCTAATTGTGCTACTGCCTTCCACTCAAAAATGCGTGGATGATACATAAAGGCCACCCATCTCTGCCATGACGACCCCCTAGAGTTTGACGAAATCTTCCACGCTCAAATATAACAGCCATCTACCGGTCGTATGGACTCCCCTTGACCTTCTGGCTCTTCTCTCCAACGCAGGTCATGTCTACTACCCTCCTGCAATCCATCCCTACCCTCCCCCTCTCTCTCCCTCACCTACACCACAAGCGCCTCCACCGTCCTGGCCTCAGGCCACCACCAGCACTACCTCTGTCGTCATTTGCAGCTTGCCTCCACCAACATCATCTTCTCCATCACGACATCATCTCTTTCCCCTCCACCTCCTTCACCTACCCCACTGTCCATCACCCTCACTCCTTCCTGGTCACTACTTGCCACCTCCTTCCACCCGAGTCCTCCATCTACCGCACTGCAAGCCAGTCTTCCAGAAGGCACCCTTCACTCAGACACTGATAACCTTCCCAAAGACTCATTCAAGAGCTCAGACTCAAGCAACAGAGAAGTAAACTTTGTAGATGGAGAACAGTCCCCCCCCCCTCACTCACCCTTCATAACCTCACCCCTGACCTTCCCTTGGCTTCTAGACACACTCAACCCATGATTCGCTCAAACTAGTCCAAGATGATAATCAAGAAGTCATATGGTATGAGAGTAGCTTACGACGACTGGTATCAAAATGTATAAAACAACACCTTCCACCTCATTCCCACACTCTTAGAAGGGGGAACAGCCTGATGTTTGTTAATTAGTAAGGAATTCGCCGTTCTCGTACGCACTTCAATGGGACGCGTCTCCCTACCTCCTTCCCACACTGTAATGATACTCACACTGCATGGTTCTGTCATCCTCTACACCACAAGTACGTACCAGACCCAACTCCGGCAGTCCTCCATGCGAGCTACACCGTTTACAGTTACGCTCATATTCCTGTGTACCTCCCGGCTGATCTAAATGTTCGACTCAGCATTTCACAGTCCCAGCCCAACACTTACAGAGATGAGCTCTTCTTTCCATATAGTCTTTAAGCGCCTTAACACCTCTATGAACATAACAGAGCATAACATAGCATAATAACCCTATGGCTTTCCATACTTTACCTATCTCGAAGACAATTATATACTGCATTCCCATACACTCTCTTGCATCCACGATAATGACAACTCATTTGAAAGGCAGTGGGAGGACATTTCTCAGCCTCACGCCCCCTCACACCCAGCGGCCCAACATAACATGCAATTAACGACACAGTACTTACAAAGAAGACCCACCCACCCACCTGTATCTAAAGCAGCCGATAAAGAACCGCTCCGTTTCTATGGACGAACGCTCACAACTCTCATGACTTCAGCGCCTGAAAATGCCGTAACTAGCCTTATGGTAGCAAGGGAATAGGTTACCAGCTACTCAGACGTCTCCCTGACAAGCCCATTGCACCCTCTACAACGGTGGACTAGCATTAGACTATTTTCCAGGCAGCTTCAAAGCAGCAACTGCCAATTATCATGACCACAACAAAAACGTAAATGCCCGTCACAGGACTGTGCCCACCGCCTTACGAAAGTCGTTGAGAGAGGGAGGGGGCCTTGGACGCTATCTGGCACCGAGGCTGGAAATGTAAATTAAGCACCGTGTCTGACCTACCCCCGTCCCACGGCAGATGTAGTATCCATTTACTTAACTAACCATGCGATGGGCACGGGGTTGCTTCACCCTCGGTGCCGGTGTCCCCCAAGGCTCCGTGTTGGCCCCACCCTAGCCACGCACCAGTGATCTCCCTAACCAACTAGCAGTAGGCAGACTTTTTGACGCTACAATACGCAGACGGTGTTGTTCAACTCACTAAAACAAACACCTATTACCATCTCAACAAGTGAATTCAGGACTGACCATGTCTCGTCATCGGGGCTGGAGTGGAGAATAGAAGCGAACTCCCTAGAATCCCTCATCTATTCCACTGCTCGTCACACATACAGTATAGGCCATGTCTACCTGATCTCACATGCACGACGCCTCCTCTCCCCCGACCCCTTTAACTCTCATACGCTACTTGGCCTAAACTATTATATTAAACTCAGCCACATTTAGTTCAAGGCAGCTGTTGTAAGAGTGGAACTCGTTAGATAGTACAGACGTAGCAGTGCAACTGTAAATAGATAAGAATGCATCTCGGTAAAGCTGTAATTCGACGGCTTCTTACATATGAATCCATTTCATTATAGGTCAGTGCAAAACCAGCATCGAGATTCTACAAAAGAATTCAAACGAAAGCATAGCGGTCGATGTACGACGTAATGTGGTTTGATTCTATCGGGACTGCTGAACTTTACGAGAGACCAAACATCCCAGCGATAGATTTTTACTGGCAGCCTCTTACCGATTCATTAGATGGCTAGTTCCAACTCCATCATACGAAAGTTTAAGAAAACATTCTTCAGTAATCTCACCGGGGACAAATCACGCAAACAACATTGATAAAAGACAGGTAGTGAACTACCCGGACCTAAGATTCTGAACTCTCTATCGTCAAATATCTAAACTTTCTCTACCACCTGGACCGCAAGTTCGCATGCAGGGGAACGAGCGTTAACATAAGTATCAGTAAAAATCTGGGTCAGCTCTTGGTCAGCATGCCTAGTAACCAGGACCAAGGGCGCCCACTTTGCCCAGTCCTCCTTTGACAAAGACAACTACACGGTAGGGTTAAGCCTCTCCTCTGTATCCTGATTCCTTCGTTTGCTTCTCCTTTGAGAAAAGAAGTGCATAGCCTTCCTTCTTCACTTTCTCCCTTAATCTGTCCTCCCTTTCTTTCCCTTTCACATTCCTATTTGTATAATTGTTCTCAGTTCATCGTACCCGACTTCACTGAAAAATCATACATGCAGTGAGATTGTTACTCCTTAGAATAATCTGAAATACCTGAAGAAGGTATTCATTCTCATTTTCGGTTGGTGGTTTTATCTTGACACTGACGGCCTGAATAACCTTCTCGGTTGATATTCCTAAGTCTCAAACAGCCAGCCAATCTGACTTCAAGGGTCATGTGCAGTAAGTGCATTTTTGGGCGAAGGAATACCTTAAACATCTTCAGGTGCTCTAGAGTTTTGCAATGGTGTTTATAACGACGCTGAGTTGATAGAACTAAGTCCTAAATAATCAGCCAACTAACAATAAAGCTGACCTCTTGACATAGTCTATCCAGACTGGCAGAACACTGTACTCTCCATCATATCAACCAAAGAGATGATATTAGATTTCAGAACTAAAGATAAAAATGTACCCGATCTAATCACAATTGAGGAGGAAAATGTAGA
>JAYMFT010084864.1:0-14190 GCA_038088735.1 Panulirus argus | reverse complement strand
TTGTCCTATCAACAGTGATGCCCCCCAGGGGTCCTTGTCCTATCAACAGTGATGTCCCCCAGGGGTCCTCGTCCTATCAACAGTGATGTCCCTCAGGGGTCCTTGTCCTATCAACAGTGATGTCCCTCAGAGGCCCTTGTCCTGTCAACTGGCGTGTGCCTTGTTCTGCCAACAGTGGTGTCCCCCTAGGGCCCTGGTCCTATCAACAGTGGTGTCCCTCTGACGCCCTTGCCCTATCAACAGTGGAGTCCCCCAGGGGCCCTTGTCCTATCACTAGTGGGCTCCATCAGGGGCACCTATCAACAGTGGTGTCCCCCAGGGGACCTTGTTCTAACAACAGTGGTGTGCCTCAGGAGCCCTTGTCCTATCAACAGTGGAGTCCCCCAAGGTCCCTAGTCCTATCAAGAGTGGTCTTCCTCTGGGTTCCTCGTCCTGCCAACAGTGGTGTCCCCCAAGGGCCCGTGTTGTCCTATCGCCTACAAATCTTTCTCCCGTCCCTCCAACTCCTAACTGCCTTCCCTCCTACGATAGTTCATTCCTCTGTCCACACCTGACCTGCCTGCCCTCCACGCCCTCAGACTCGTTCCCCTTCTTGTGCTGAACGTGTTTCTGCTCTTATTACTCATGACCTGAACAACATATATTTAGGATTACGGCAGCAAGTTACCTCGGTAAATTCAAGTGATATATTACATAAAAAATATAGGAATTTCTACCTACATTTCTTCCTAAATGTCACTAGTTTTCCTGTGTTCAGTTTCAAAACACCCACAATTAAAGTCTGGAATGACATGGGTAAGTTGGACCAAGTCGCACCCTCCACTCCGTCTTGGGCAGTGACCATCCCTTCGTAATGGGCATCACAAAAATCTGCATGCCAAAAGCTGGCATTGTTGTGCAGGTTTCGAGATTACTATCTTATTTCTCTTTCTCTCTCTCTCGGGAGCAACTGTTTCCATATGTACTGGGGTTTTGCTCGACCTAGTATCAGGTGCTGTTCTCATACTTGGGGTAACTCATCCTCCACCTTTATATTAACCAGAGTGGAGTGCAAATTGGCCTTTTCGTCTCAATAATTCCGCATCCAGTGATCTTCCTGTCCTCTCCCAATTCGAAAGGTATTAACTCTGACCACTACAAGCGTCCCTGCCACCGAGGCTTGTTGAACCCGCGGCGCTCCGAAGCTTCCAACAGTTTGCGTGTGTAGACCAGGCACCCGAGGCCTGACCGTTATGATAATCCGTCTTCTTCCCACCTTCGTCTCTCATCCTCCTCAAGAACTTTTTCCACACACACACAGAGCCGAGAATTCTTGATTCATTCCTTCATTCTTCGTCTCCACTCGTATTCCTATCGCCCGAGAGATGTCCCACGACTTGGGGGGGGGGGGTATTCCCCCCCTCGAGCCACACTGGACGCTACATAACGACTGTGGGTTGGTTGAGCGTGCTAGGGGATTGGGGGGGGGAACTGCCACCGGTGTCTTCCCCTGCTCCTGCCCCCCCCTCTCAAGGTCGTCCTCCCGTGCACCCGGACAAGTGGCAGGACACCTCTGCTTCGCCCTGCGGCATTATAGAAGGGGCCGTGTCTGCGACTCCCAAGACATCCTGGAGGGAGTTGGTCCCACTCCTGGAGGGAGGGAGTTGGTCCCACTCCTGGAGGGAGGGAGTTGATCCCACGCCTGGGGATAGCTGATCCCACTCCTGGAGGGAGGGAGTTGGTCCCACTCCTGGAGGGAGGGAGTTGGTCCCACGGAACAAATAAGAAGCGACAAATACTCTTTCTTCAGAAGTGGTCGCGCGTCCGGCTTCCTGGTAGTGTGAGCGGTTAGCACGACCAGCTCCAACGGGGCTCCGAGACAGGTCGATCTTTTGCCCGAAAAATCAGCGAATATCGTCTCGGTATTTGACCCTGAAGGCCAGTTAATATTTGACCTTTAAGGTCGAGTTGATATGCGACTTTGCAAAGCAATGCGGGTCTGCAATGGCGCTTGAAGGCGTGTGTGTGTGTGTGTGTGTGGAGGGGTGTCGGGGTGGGGGGGGGGGATGAGGATACCTCCTGAAATACTATGAGGAGATCTTGTCCTCATCATCCCTGGGCCCCGAGGGAGGCCCACCTCCTGGGAGTGGTGTCAGCCAATCTCCTAACTCCTTCAGACCAGGAACGGCCCTTCGAGAGGGCACCGACAGTGGGAGAGGAGGGGGAGGAGTCAGGAGGGGGAGGGGAGAGAGAGATGGGGGGTGGTCAGTCTCTCTCTCTCTCTCTCTCTCTTGCAGTACAGCCACCCGGCAGAGTAGCCTTGTCCTGGGCAGAAACGCACACACGGTACTGTCTTGCCCTCAGCCAAGGCAGGTGGCGCTGGTATTACTACTACTACTAATTGACTGGTCGAGTCGTGGAGGTACATGAGTATCATGCCCCATCACCACTAGGAGGAGGAGGAGGTGCAAGACGCCCTTCCCCGGCCCGTCTTGCGGGTCCTTTAACACCCGACTACTGACGGAGGGGGACACCCAAACCCATGCCTCACTCGGGGAGGCGATCGTCGAAGCCGTGGCGAATGCCGGACTTATTCACTCCGTCCGGATCTCAAAAGGAATCCCGGATTCCCGAGCGCCTGGAGACGAACCAGGCGGAGCTAGAAAGCCACTGAAGGGCTTCGGGGGTGCGGTGGGTGGAGAGACAGTGATAAAATCCCCCGTAGAACACAACTGCTGACGACGAGAGACGGGGTGGGGGTCTCGCTCTTCCCCCACCACTGCTACCAAAGACTCTCGCCGTGCCACTACCCCCAACTGCGACGCCGACGGGGGATCTTACGACGTACGACAGGCGCCGATGCGTCACCTGAATGAGTCGCACCTTCGGTCACCGACAGAGACGAAGACCAGCCTACTTCCAGTACAGGGGTTGTAGGCCTATGATCGTAATATATATATATATATATATATATATATATGATCTGTAACTGTCCTTTTAAGATGATGTGTTAATACCCGAAAGCGCCTTCAGGATTTCGTGATTCCTTTTCCATACGGTCGTTTCTTTGCAGTGTTTATAGACAATATTCTGGACGCACGTTGTGTCATGGGAAATACCAGGTCTCCAGGCTACTGAAGCAATACGAGACTCGCATACTGAAGCGCTGCCGGGGTTGAGAGGAGAGGAGGTGGAGACAGGAACATGTTCAAGTAAGGAAGCTGATGTCATAACCTTCTCTTAACACGTGTGGGTTTATGCCCCCCCCCCCCCGAAGTGGGTGAGGCATGGATGACCCTAGTCCTCGAGCATCCACCAGGAGTTGGTTGAAGGGAGATGAGGAAGACGCGGGGTGTTTATAGGGGGCGCTGGGCCGGGCAGAGTTTCGCCATTGGATGTAGGTATGATGCCACACAGTGTGTGTGTGTGTGTGTGTGAAGGCCACGCATGACTTGCACTAGTTATGCCTGTGTCCAGGATAAGCTGAAGCCACATATTGCCCCGCATGGAACGAGTAAGCTGAGGTATGCACGGCTCTGAGACCCCCAATTCAGCCCATATTCCTTCCTTAAACGAACCGTGCTCGCTGGAGACGACCAGGGGAGACAGCTGGTCGATGGGTAGAGAGACGACGACGTCTCTTCTTGACGGCTCAGTGAGAGTTGGTAGATGACGCCCTCGCCTCAGGCCTTCAGCAACAGGCTGGCAGTTTCTGCACACGAGCGAAATGGGTTTGCAACAGCCCTCGAAGCCTGTGGTAGGGTATCAAATCATCACGCACTTGCGCTGTGAGGTGTTTATGTAGATGACAATGTGGATAGTCCAATATGATATACACTACATGAACACAGAATTTAGATTGTGTCAAAATGTGGCAAGGAAGATCTAATAACATCTACTGTCTTGCCGAGTGAAAAACATAAATACAACAACGTATAAATGTCCCGAATAAAGTCGTAATTTATATGTTCATCGGAGTAACCTTGAAATTTATATACAAATTCCCATCCGAACACAGTCCAATTTAGGGTTCAACCATCTCATGTATCCAAAACACTCGAAACTGGACGCCTATGAAATACAATCTATATTCATTACAGTTCTATGCAAATCTATTATTCGTCACAGTTCTGTGCATAGTGATGATGAGGCTGACCTTCAAAGGTCAAGTTGAGACGGCATTTACACTCGGACTGACGCCGTCCGGCTCAGAAGCCAGACACCTGTTTACGTGCTACTAAATGTAAACAAATAAGGGCCCCAGACCCTTCGTGTTTATGTTTACATGCTTTGTTTACAGGGCGGTTAGGCCGGCTGGGTGACTGAGCACGGCGCTACGACCCCTTGAGCAAGAACGGGTACGACCCTTGAGCAAGACGGTACGTCCACTGAGCACGACGGTACGACCCTTGAACACGACGGTATACGACCTTTGAGCACGACGGTATATACGACCCTTAGCATTATGATAGCTTGGCCTCTTCACCTGACCACAGACCAAGCCATTGCGCCCAAAAGGTCGTGCTCAAGGGTCGTACCGTCGTGCTCAGGGGTCGTATCCGTCGTGCTCAAGGGTCGTACCGTCGTGTTCAGAGGCCGTACCGTCGTGCTCAGGGGGTCGTACCGTCTCCACAACGCCAGGCAGAGAGCCAACACGGCCGCCTCTCCTTGTCGTCCAGGAAAGCCAGGTTGGCCAGCGGCCACGGCCCGGAGGCCATAGTGAGTGCTGGCCAAGAAGGCCAGATTGGCCACCTGCCTCTGTGTGTGTGTGTGTTGGTAGGGGGAGGGGAGAGGGGGGGGGGAAGGACGCAACCACGACCACCTGCTGGTCTGGAAGCCATGGTTTGTGCCTGAGCAAACCAGACCAGACCAGACCCCTCCCACAGCACAAGGCGTCATGTGGATCTCATGCACAACCCTTGTCCCTTCTCCTCCTCCCTCCCCCTCCACTGCCGCAGCAACCCCCCCCCCCCTCCCCCTCCTGTGTTGTGACGCGGGAAGGCCAGTAAATGCCGGCAGGCCAGGCAGGAAGGCCCCTTCCTTGAGCAAGTCGGAGGAAGCGGAGGCGTTCTCTCTCTCTAATCCGGCACGACCGATGGCCCCCGCCCGCCGTCCTCATCCCCGGCACGCGGCCGTTCCTCATTCCGGGGAAAACAACGCCGACGCATCCGGGAGAGGAGACGGGGAGGCGGTCGGATGGGTGGAATAGCAGGCGTGCCTGGCCTCCCCTTACCCACGGGCTGTGCGTTGTTATCATGAATACGGACACGTGATGGCCTCATGACTGCGCATGTCACATCCTACTGCATTATTGATGGTATATATATATATATATATTTTTTTTTTTCATACATATTCGCCTTTTCCCGCGTTAGCGAGGTAGCATGAAGAACAGAGGACTGAGCCTTAGAGGAAAAAGTCCTCACTTGGCCCCCTTCTCTGTTCCTTCTTTTGGAAAAGTGAAAACAGGAGGGGAGGATTTCCAGCCCTCCACAGTGTAACTGTGAGTGAATGAGGCCACTGCTTCATCTGTTCTAAACACTACATCACTGATGTAGGATAAAGCAAACGATGGAGAAACATTCCACTTCCTTCAAGTTCACTCAAACTTACACTCAAATTGTACTGTCTTTTTACTAAGCTGAAGGCTCCTGTCAAGAACAAAAGTCTTCATCAAAACAGGGCCCTAACTGAAATATAGAGAGAATTATGAAACAGAAAAAGAAATGACATGGGAAAGTATTTACAAATTTCTGAGAGTTTAACTTCATTAAATTACCATCCTTTTTATAGTGACTGACAAATAATATGCCCCAATAGATGGCATTTTGAGTGAAAGAAAGAAGTTACAGAAAAAGAAACCAGAAATTAATCAGGGCTCTGAAAGTGAGTTTATAGACTGACTATTAAGTGAAGAAAGATTATATGAGGGATAAAAGAAGATAGAGAATGTTGCATCTTAGCTGCTCGAGGACAGGAGGCATCAAAACAGCCAATCCTCAAGTCATACTTCCTATCAACTTACTCCTTTCACACATATTCCCATACTCAAACAACAACCTCTGCAGTTTCTTACTCATACTTGTTATTAAAGCCATGTTATCAGCAAAAACCAATAGACTCACCTCCTAGGTTCTTCCACCTTTATCTAACTGCAGACCTGCCTCTTTCTCCAAACATTTTGCATTTACCTCCTTTACCACTCCATTTATATACAAATTAAACAGCAATGGTAACATTACGCACCTCTGTGCAAAAACAACAACAATAATAAAGATAATGATGATAAATGAAAGCTGTACAACACATATACAAATATAGTGCTCCAAAATTCATTACAAGACACACAACACTCAGTTTGGCATGTTTTGTTAGTATATGATAATAAAGTTGAGCTAAATGAGGTCCCATCAGTCACAGGCTTTCTTAGTGCTGTTGAATATTTTTCCAATTCCAATGCACACTAGCTGTATGCTTGCATTTATAATATTGATTTATGACTTAGCATTATACTTTTGCAATACTGTGATATCTAAAAATATAATGCAGTAAACTCTGTTAGTTTTGCGTATTTTCACTTCCAATTTACAACATACTTGGTCAATCTAAATATGACAAAAACTGCTTTTTCACAAGCAGCCCATCCTTATTTTTGCAATCTTTTATCTAGCCCTGAAGAAAAATTTTGTTATAAAAGAAAAGATCATGTCAAAATATGACAAATGGAATGAATGCAGCACATGAAACTGTGACACTCACTCAAGTATGATATGATTAAGTTTCCCTTACTTAAGTTATTTCTATGCCCCATTAATGGTTTTATGTTATTCTGGGGTGCAATCCTTTTTCCCCATTAAACATCAGTTTGTGAGGTAACTAAGAACATAACCTCACAAAGCTACTGCAGTTTACAGTAAATAATTGCTACTATTGCATTACAATTTTGTAATGAAAATATTTAGTCAACCACAACTCTGCTAAACTGAAAAAGTTCTCCCCAAGTCTGATTTCAAGATCTTTTGCTGTATGCTTACCAAATACACAATTTCTCAGTTACTTGAAAGTAAAGGATTCAAATTCTTTTCTGAACACCCTGGCTACTGCACACCTATACACACAAAGCTGAGAGTTAGCTAACCTGGCGCTTTAGAGCGATGACCTCATTCTCCATGTGACGCAACAGCTGCTGGCCGGGGGTTTGGGTCCCAGGGGGACCTGGAGGACCAGAGGATACCATGGCCATCAAATCCTGAGCAAGATGAAAAGAAAATCAGCTCTAACAAACGAGAAGATACTTTTACTGCTGGAATAAGCTTTGAGATGTCAAACTGATCCCTCACTGTTAAGACACCAATCATGTCCAACAGAGCCTACAAATCTAATTAAGGATCCATTAATCACAACAAACCAAGCCACAACCAGCATCAGCTACTTCTGAAAGACCACAAGTAGTTCAACAAGCCGATGCTATGATATTCTAGCCTGCAAACCATTTCATTATCTGTGTGCCCTATAAACCTTCAAAATAAGACTACGATTGGTGGGATATACTACACAATTTGGTAAGTGACAGCCTGTAACAATGGGGAAAGAATCTCCTTATAAACTGGTTTTCTTTTGTGGATATCTGTACAGTATGAATGATGCCTCATGAGTAAGATAGAAAGCAAATGATACCATTTATGAGAAATGTTTCACTCCAAGTGAGGTGGTAGGTTCCATCAGAGTTACCACCCTTTTACTGATCTACAGGTGAAAATTCATAAAGGATGCAAAATGAGTATAGATTTCTGGCAAAAAGATTGCAGCCTTGCAGTTTCAGGGATCCTGGAGTTATATAAATAAATAAAAAAAAAAATACAATGTTCCTTATATCATGACGAAGTTCAATCCTGACAGCAAAACCCTCTCTGAGCACTTCTAATTCTGCACCTATGCTACATATTAATTTTGGATTCCAAGTCATACTTATATCTTACATTTACATTTATGTCAGCCTTCCAGATGACAAAAAGCTTCATTCAAAAAAATTTAATATTATGATGCTATTATAAAGTCACTATTGTCCTAAAGAGCCAACTGAGACCTCAGTTGTCATGATAAAATTTCTATGAATAATCATTACTACAAGATGAAACCAACAAAACTGACACAAGCACTGGAAGAACCACAGCCTGATTAAGAATAATTGGCTTGGTCTGTTTACTTCGCTGCATACAACTGAAAAATTAAATGCTCACTGTACATTACATAAGCCTTCTGAAGAGTCACCTGGTAAAAGCAGATTTTTCCATTTTTTATCATTCAACCTAAGAAATCAATGATGAGGAATTTGTATCATTCGAAAGCTAGATTGAGAAATCATTGACTCACTAAACACCTGGTAAAAGCAGTTTCTTCCAGTTTTTAATATTCTTTGTAAGAAATCAGTACTGAGGAACTTATATTATCTCAAAGCTGGATTGGCAAATTATTGACTGAAGAGCTCACTAAACACAGGGGAAGTGAATTCGTTTGCAGGTGCTTAAGCAGGATTGAGTATGGCACCCACGCAGTGAGCGGCCTGTGGCCTATTGCAATTGCTGGTACTCATGACTCATCAAACAGTCGTAGTGGATCTTATCAGCTTTCATATTCTTCTGGACATGGGTGATGTTCACCAGATAACAAACAGGCAGACTGAAGAATCATTCTAACAGTTTACAGATGTCCAAAAGTGAGAACTCACATGTAGAGCTTACTAAAGATGTATTTATTACAAAGTTGAAAGATGGTCTACAATAAAACAGTGCTTGTTTCTTTTTACAAAGTTAAGCATGGCATTGTCTGTGGGGTTTGGCTGTGGGTGGTAGGTGATGGTTTCTACACATTATACATAATAGGCAGAAAGTGAGTGAGAGCAAATGAGGCTATTGTTCACTTCCGAATGCTACCTCACTGGGGCAGGAAAAGCAATCTAGCTTTTAAGAAAATACTATGCACAAATCTACAACACATTTTCCAGCTACACAGCATATTGTCTCAAACATAACCTCCATTAATCATATGAGAGTTCCTTAACTTTTTCATTCATTCCTACATCCTGACACTATTATTGTACATACTCCCTTATTCTATCCAACACCCTTCCTTTAAGTGTTCTGTTTAATCCAGCTCAACACAGAAATAAACCCTTTTAGTGAATCTTAATAACCCAGCTTCTTTACAAGTCCAAACCACATCACTGCTCTATCTTTCAATTTTCCTCATAATACAGTGTCTAGCCCAACTTCATCCATTCTCCACTATGTTTACTCTCTTAACTCCATAAAATGCAAATATAGAATTAGTGTAATCAATTTCTTTAAGTTCTTACATGTGGGTTGTGGCAAAAAGGAAGTGCTAATCGTATATAAGTTTCTGGTGAACTTAGCGATTTTGCAAAGTAAATTTTCAAAACTATTCAGAAAAGATAATTGGATAGAAATATCACTATGATGCCCATTATCACAAAAATGGATATCAGTCACAGTGCATCACTTCGAACCTTACAATAAATGTTAGCTTCAGCAGTTTTATCTAAAACATCAAAACATTTAATTACAAAACTGTGTTAAACAATCATTACTTATCACTTTTTTACCAATAATATTTACAGTTCAAAGAGCTAATAGCCTGGCACTCACTTCATGGTTTATATGCATGCCACGAGGTGGCCGTCGCTTATGTTTTATAAGCTGTTTGTCCCTCTTCATGGGTCCCACCGTTGGTCGCAGGCAGCCCATTTTCCTGCAAAATCCCAGTCTATTCACTTGACAATTACTGCAAATTTCCATTAGTGCTGGCTGTAAAAGTTATTGCTAAAAATTATGTTACAGTCACATATCTATATCTTATTAATATGAAGTAATATAAGAGACAAAAGAAGAAAAATTTGATTTAAGTGTCAGAGATTTCTTTTTGTGCCAAAACATATGATAAAATAAAACAACTATTACCTTCAGGTTTACATTTACGAAACACAGCACAGACTCCAAAAACTAAGTCAAACTACTGTACCTTGGTAACTGAGTGATCATATACCCCTCAACCAGTGATTCAGAGAACCTACCAATAATGAATCAAGCTGATAAGACTGCATTATTCACATCATACATTGCCTAGTGATAAGCCTGTTTGCAGATGATACTGTTTTTTAGCTACCAGTGAAGAGGGTTGCACAAGGTCGTAAGTATGTCTTATGATGTGAAAGCATAGGGGATAGAAGGTAAATGAGAGTAAAAATAAAGCAATGATGTATGAAAGGAAACAAAGTGAAAGTATAGATTTTGCAAAGTCCTATAAAGTGAGAGGAAATCATACTAAACTGTGTTACAGAAATGGGGCGAGAAAGACTGGAAGAGGTGACTGAATGATTTGGGAGCTATCCTAGGTAAGTTTGGTGATATGGAAGGAGAGATAATGGAGAGAGCCTTACAGGGTAGAAGAGTCATTAGGTCCCTTAATACATAAATGAAGCATAGAGGTAAGTACAGAAGTAAAGAAAGCTTTAGGGACAATACAGTTCTCCAGACTCTGACCTATGCAACCAAAACATGACATGGGTAGAGTCACAGAGGGCAAGAATCAAGGCTGTGGGAATGAGTTATCTGAGAGCAGCATGTGATATGACTTGATGGAATGAAGAAGTAATGTGGAAGTGTATGAGAGATTTGGTATAGCAGGGAATGCAAAGAGAATGAATTCTGGAGTGGTAGTCTGTGAAATGTAATACTTATATGTACTTTGGGCATGTAGAAAGAACGCAAGATGAGGAGTTTACAGGGAGAGTGTATGATAGTACAATTAAAGTGACTGGTGTGAGGGAAGGCCACTTGCAACATGGGAAAATAGAGTAGAAGAGTACTGGAGGGAGAGACATGGGTGAAGAATGCATGGAATGGTGTATGCGAAACAGGCATATAATGATTGGGATAAGAGAAGACTCTTTTGCCATGGCCACCCTCCTGATGGGAGTTCCCAGAGGGAAAGGGCATCAGAGATAGAGACAGATACAATGGATTTGTTTCCAGTTAAACATCCTCAATGGCAGTTGTTTGCCTAAAAAAATTTCATATGACATGTAAAGATCCCTTTTCTACACATTTTACACAACTCTAACTTTGGGAACTATCTTCCTGACTGCTATGCATACTGGCTTCATCTGTTTGATACTTACTTCCAGTGATTATAGCAGGTGACGCACTGAGGACCCTTTGGGGATTCATTGAGTACTGTTGCTGGAATGGTGCAGTTGGAGCAAGTTTTGGTCTCCTCCCCACTTCTTCCCTCTTCATCCTCCTCTGATCTATCTCCACTGCTGTCTCCTACTCCACCCTCGGACACTTGCTATGGGGAAGAGTAAAACAAGATTTACGTATTTTTGTGCTCTAAGACCCTGATGAAAAGATAATCAAGTACAACTATAATAATTAAACTAAGCTCTCTGAGAAAATGTTTTATGCTAAACCAAAGCAACACAAGCAACTTGTATCTGATAACCCAGAAGTATGTTCAAACGTAACCACAGTCTTAAGATACTAAGATGTATATAAAAAAAGGAACAAATGGAAAATTTACTACTTATAAAATAACAGACTGAAATGGAAAAGCCAAAGGAAGCAAGTTTATTGAGAAAACACTTGTGCCACATCCCATCAAATGCAGTGGTCACAACAAAACTCACCTGAAGCCCTAAGAGAAGAGGACCACAGGTGGGTAACATGAGAGAGATCACCAGCAGCTTTTGCAACATGAAAACTGTTTAGATGATCTGAAGGAAGGGAATGAGATTCTAAGCACTTACGAAAGTGAAAGTAAAGGAGAGTTTTAAACACTGGAAATAACAGAAGAAGAAAGGAAAGTCTGGGTATTTAGACAAACATAATAGGTGAATACAGAAAGTAAAGGCCAGCTCAAAGGTATTCTCCATTAAAACATGATGAATTATGCTATCTGATCCATTAGCCTTGTCTACTTGTACCGGGGAGATAACTTGGAAGATCTTGAAAAAAAAGTTTGTAGGTGAGGGCACAGGTTCAGCAAGAGGTTGGGGGAGAGGGTACTAAACAAGGAATCAACCTAAGCAGAGCTACAGGAAAATGAGATGCCAAAAACAGTAGTTTTATCTGTCAGATAGTTAGGTACAGATTGATCGGGTCAGAAAAGAGGAGGAAATGCTAAACTGTATAAAATGTGGGATAAGATTTTGCTGAAGGACCTGGTAAACACAAGAAAGATTTATCACTTGAATAAAAAATCAACACATTTAATTCTAAA
The DNA here is from genome assembly GCA_038088735.1 of Panulirus argus. NCBI lineage: Eukaryota > Metazoa > Arthropoda > Malacostraca > Decapoda > Palinuridae > Panulirus > Panulirus argus. Next base: position 1,914 of record JAYMFT010084864.1, on the reverse strand, counting down.
AAGATCAAATGTCTAATACAGCAACAAAATTTGAACAAAAAAATAAACCTTCATTATGGCAGTGGCTGCAGAGGCCAGTGTACATCAGAAAAGCATCGTTATCTATCATCATATTCCCAAACCATCAAACTACAAGAACTCTATTCTTTAATAAATCAAGAATGTACTCACTATTGCAACATTTGAGCATAATATAATGAACTCAAGACTAATGAAATACCTGTAGCTTGGCAGTGTGTTTGCGAGCATGTCTATCTATTAAGGAGCTACGTTGTCGCGTTTTCTTCCACAAGTAGTAATATTTCACTAACTGTGCTATTGTTTTGTCTGGTAACTGGAAAAAAATACACATAATAATGTACAACATACACCAATTTTTGAAATTGAAAGTTTATCCTTAATATTCATAAAAAAATATTTTATCATCATCCAACACCAAAGGCTTCTGCATCTTCAAAGCTGCACTAAACTTAGTGGCAGGGACAGGATGGACTCTGAGGTGAGAATTTCTTAGACGAGTCTATACTCTGTTTTGTCAAAAAGTAATGAAACAGCCAATCCAAAGTGACTTTTCACGAGCAGTGTAACACCAAACAGGTGGAGTCCAGCAAAAGCTTGAATGGAGAGAATCTGGGAGAAGTACAGTGTTTTAGATGCTAGATGGAACATTTTAGTATCTCAAACTTCAAGAGAAATTACCCAGTACTTTTAATAGTATCTCAAACTTTAAGAAAAATTACTCAGTACTTCTAAAACTTCAATTGCTGCATAATATCAGCGCACATCCTCCATATCATTTTAAGAGTTTTAAGTGATGCAGCAACTACAATATTTTTGATTCAATGCTAAATTAACTAAATAAAAAACAAAATCCTTCTTACCATTTGTCTAATTCTATGAAAACTTTTGCCATGGAACTGGAAAGCTTGTTCAAAGAGGACTTTATCCTCTGTGGTCCACTCATCTGGGAAAGGCGTAAAGTTTGCGAGGTCTGCTGTTGCTTTCTCTAGGTCATGCCGGTGCCAAAACAACATTCCAAGAGCTTGTTCAGCATTATACCCGTATTTGTCTTTTGCTAGCCATATGTATTGTTCAACTGAAAATATGGAAAGCCATTTATATAAAGAAAATGACAAAAGAAAAAACATTCTGGGAAAACATAGTTAGGAAAGTAATCCTTAGACTATTTTCATTATGCAATGAGAAACATACAGGAAGGAGGAAGTCTGTAGTACTTTCATAAAGTGAGTACCATCATTCCTCCTCTCTGCTTACAATATATCATGATGATTGGTGCCATAGCGATAGAAACAGAAAAATTTATCATTACTGTATTACAAAAAAAAAAAATTATATATAATTTTTCACAGGACAACTATCAATATCTATGCTCAGAGGTTATTCAGTCTTCTTAATATTACCAAAGATAAGCATTTAAATAAATAATGAGATTCAAGCTTATACTATACCCTCTGAGTCTTTTTTTTCATGTTACCTGAGATGGTTCAGACAAATGAGGTCCCTAACGAAGGCCATCCTATTGAAATGCCATGGGCAACTGAGGCCATAACCAAGGCAATCATGTATAATAAATATAAATAAAATATATATATTATTATTATATTATCATTATACTTGATCACTGTTTCCCACGTCAGCGAGGTAGAGCTAGGAAACAGACGAAGAAAGACACATTCCCCCACATACACACATATATATATACATACATACATACATACATATGTCTACTGGCAATATCTCGCCGGCACAGGGGGCGGTGATGCTATTTCCTGTGGGGCAGGGTGGCGTCAGAAGTGGATGAGGGCAAGCAAGTGTAAATATGTACATGTGTATATGTGTATATGCATGTGTATGTGTATGTATGTATATATGTATATGTTGGTATGTATATAT
>JAYMFT010084853.1:0-14190 GCA_038088735.1 Panulirus argus | reverse complement strand
TATATATGTGTATATATATATATATATATATATATATATATATATATATATATATATATATATATATACACGAGTGCTCATATGTATCAACACTTCCTCATTAAACACCTCTTCTTTATACTGTTTGTACGTTTTCTTTTTATGCCCATATATCTATCCCGTTTTCTTTATTTATTCTTCCTGTAGGGGAAGACCCGCCGTACGTTGAGCTGAACGCGTACGTGGGGTTGGTCGGGGCGTCCGTGGTCGTTGTGCCGTTCTTCCTGGTGACGTCCGTGCTGAAGGTGGGCAACCTGGCCAACGACGGCTTCAAGCTGGGGGCCTCCCTCTCCACGTGCAGCAGGGACCCACCTCCGGTCCTCCCAGACGCCAGGGGCCTCGTCAGGTTAGTCGGCCTAGCCCGCCAGAGACGTTGGTGATTGGCTTATACTGTTTTTCAAACCACATTACATTGATTTGATATTTGGTTTCACGATGTCTGTCTCCTGTTGGGCCATCATTAAACCCATTGTCCAACACGATTTGCTTTTGAACTAGTCCATTTCAAGTCTCATGTGACCCATTGATATATCTCCTCATAGCCTAACATTAATCTTATCAAGGCTGTTAAGTCCGAAAAAACCCATAAGCTCACTTTACAAGTCTCACGTAACCCATTTCCAAATACGAGTCCCATTTAACCCATTATTTCGCTAGGATTCCCATTGAATCACTCTCAGGCACATTAACTCATCGTGAGTCCCATTAATCCGTATAGAGAGGTCCTGTTAGGTCATGACAAGGGCCATTAACCTCCATTAGTATCAAAAGGAGCAATATACGGTGAGGTAATGTCCTCATCCTTTAAGTCCAAAATGTTTCCCAGGAAATTGAGGTTATGTTATAGATCGGACGTGTGATTTATTGAAATAATTTTGATATCAAGGAAACAATAAATTTTATTTATTATGATGAGTGATTAATTACAACAAACATGTAATGCAAGTTAATGTGAATAGTTAAGTGATTCGACATTATAAGTTCAACATTTTAACATTTTCTGGTTTTGTTTACATGCTCAAAAAGCTGGTGATGTTAGCGTTGCCAATGTAGCAGATAATGCTAACATAACAGATGAGGGTAATGCAGCGGGTGGTGCAAACGTTACGGCTGCCGTTAATGTAGCGGGGCTTGTTAGCACAGCGTATAATGTTAGAGGGATGTGTTTGCCATAGCGTCGTCTGCCATATTAGCTTCTTCCGCCGCGTTAGCTACATACGCTTGTTTAGCATCGCTATGCTGCGTTAGGGGCCGTTTGGTGAGTTAGCCTTAAATGCTGCATTAGTTCGACAACGTTAGGTTATAATCCACCGGTCGAGAAAGTATTGACCACCTTCTCCAGGTGCTCTTGATATATGTTAAGGCCATACACGCTCTCATGGCATTAATGGCCTTATTTATATATTGATATCCAAGAATTAGATTAGTGACCCTTGAGTTATTTGTTATGTGTGTGTGTGTGTGATGTTGAGGAGGCCATGTTTCCTTTCTCCCTCCTTCAGGATCCTGTGGCTGCATGGTGTGCCCACGGCGCCCTTCCTGCACCTGGTGGCCGCCTTCTGCCTCCTCATACCCAGGACGGTCATGGACGCCACGCTCATCACCGCTGGCTTCCTTCCAAGAGGTGAGTGCAGATCGTGGTGTAGTACTACATTCATGAGCACGACCCCTCGAGAAATAAAGTACGCTCTCAGGGTAAGTACGACCACCCTGGCCTTTAAGCTGAGCCCGAAGGGTCAGATTTAAAGCCAGGCCGCCACTGTGGTCAATGGTCGTACCGCGGTGCTAGGAAGTTAGAGATAACAGAGAGATTGGATCCCTTAGTTTACACTTATTTGAACTCGTTTGTTTTGAAAACCTGATTGAAAACTGTGCGTTAGAAACCAGTATATATCGATATATATGAGACCTCGGTATGTTGAATCCTTAGGAACACGTATAGAATATACATTGAACCTTCTGGAGTTTATCGAAAAGAAAAGAAATTAGTGTCATTAACGACCTAGTGACCTCTCATGGGCTGTTGACCTCAGGGTGCGTAATTACCAGTGACAGCCTTGAACTTGGCCTCGGTGATTACAGATGAACCACCCTCTTGTCCCCGCCGGAAGCCTGGCTTCCTGTCGAGCGACCCCAGAGATTCCCCCTCAGATATATATAATTATAGACCCCATTTCTCTTACCATGTGAACGACGACATGTAGCGATCTAATTTATACCCTCTTAACGAGTTATTTGTTGAATCTTCCTATCGACAGTTGTTTATCAATTTTAACTCGGTTTATTTAACATAGTTAATATTAAGAGTGATTTGGATTTAACCTCTCCGGGGTTGGATCATGGGAGGTGGGGGATGTTGCTTTTCTCACGCTTGCAATCAAACTTCATATTATCGTCTGGACGACTTTAATTCCCACTTCCACCCCGTCTCCATCTCTTTACAAAATACGTACTTCCCCCTTCCCCCCCTCTCATTCACACAGCGGGAGCTGGATATTACTGGGTAGTAAGTGTCCGTGCGTGTACGTAGACGTGTGTGTGTACATGGCGTCCATATTACTCCGTCGTTCGTGAGAGGACCCGTAGCGTTCACATTCCGCTTGCAGATCAAGTGTTGGGAGTAGTGAATTGCAACGGGATTGGACAGGGGGCGTACCACACTGTGGATTGTTGTTGTCGTCATCACCTTCCTCCGTTTTTTGTTTATGCCAGAAGATATTTCTGTGCAAAAAGTAGATGCGATGATATTAGGAGGAGGAAAGAATTGACAGATTATTTTTTGGGGGTAAAGGTAAAAAGAAAAAAGAAAAAAAATAGGAGCTTAACACAGCTTGCTTATGTTAGCGATTGTCTGAGTGGCACAGCCCGTGTTCAGCTCGGTTTGTTCAACCCGTGTTCATTATCCGTATGCAAACAAGGATGCGTATAGCAGTATTCAGGCCTTATGGTTACGAAATATCATACATAATATTTCGCATGTTTGACGTTTGGTATTTCATATTTGATACCTTTCCATAATAGTATTATAGCAGGGAAGCATTTTATAGTTTCAATCCCCCCCCAAAAAAAAAAAAAAACATTTGGTCCAGGGTCTCTCGTCACTACACAAATTACGATATTGTGTACCAATATATTTACATATCTTGTTTACTTGTAAAATTCACTCTCTCATCCAAAATTTAGATTACGTAAAGAAAAGTTTTTTTGTATACGGTTCCTTTATATGAATTGTACGCTAGAATTATGGAATATAGACGTGTTATATGATATTCTTTTTAACGCTGAGTCGGAGTATTGACACGAGCAAGTAAACAACTTAATGTTTAACCTAATTTTTAGCAAGTCATCGTGATTGTTTACCAGTCATTTTCATCTGACCTTTGCTCAGCGTGACCCCATGACCTTCCGGTACAGTGTCATTTTTTTTTTAAATGTTGCTCATTAGTCTTAATCGTGTATAGATACTTATGTTGTTGTTGTTATTATTATTATTCTTATTATTATATTTAAGTGTTGAAGGGTATTCGACCGGCGCCAAGCCTTCCTCAGACACTGTGTGACGCCATGACCAATAATATCCTTTGGTTGTGATAATGTCTTCTTCACTTTTAGTCCCTCTGTTCCTTTGTGCAGCTCCCCCCCCCCCCCTCTCTCTCTCTCTCTCTCTCTCTCTCTCTCTCTCTCTCTCTCTCTCTCTGTGGCACTACGAGGCCTCGCACAGACACTCCCCTCGTACGCATTCCGCTTTTGTTTTGTTTTGATTACGTAATCGCAAGAATCATTCACGTGAATCATCGCTTTCTTTCTCTCTCTAACAGTTTTCCTTCCGGCCTCCATTTTCTCTCTCTTTCTCACACACACACACACACATCTTGGTAGCCTCTTCTGCCCTCCCACTGCATCGTCACAACCCCTGTTCTGTCTACTATCTTCTGTCGCCCCTTCTATCTCCCCCACAACATTTTTGACGTCCCTCCCCAGTCTTTCTTCCTACAACAGCTTCATAACACCCTCTGTCTACGTCTACATCTTGACTGCACCCTCTGTCTCCCCACTACATGTTGACAGTCCCCTCTCTTCCTTGTATGTATTGACAGCCTCCTCTGTTTCTCTACTACATCATAGCAGCGCTTTTTGTCTCCCCACAGCGTTTTGACAACCCCTTCAGTTTCCCCTCGTCTTGACAGCCCTCGCTGTCTCCGCACTACTTTTTGACAGCCCCCTTTGTCTCCCCACTACATTCCGAAAGCTGCTTTTCTCTCCCAAGTACGTCTTGAAAGCCGCTTCTCCCAAACAACCACAGATTAAATCTCTTCTGTCTCCCCGCTGTATCTTGACATCCTCCCCCGTCTCCCAGCAACATACTGACAGCCTTATCCCGTCTATATTTTGACAGTTAAGTTTCCTCGCTCCATTTTGACAGGCAAGTACATCATGCCAAACGCCTTCTGTCTCCCCCACCGTCTTGAGAGCCGCACCCCTCCCCCCATCCCCTCCTCCTCCTATCCACCCCTCTCCCCCAGTACATTCTACAATCGACTGAATGAATATAACAACTTCAAATTACTCCTTCCTCGTTACCAGCGCGTCGGCGGCGGCGGCGGGCAACCCTCCCCTCCCGCCGAGCACAACAACAACAAACCAGACGCCGCCTCGCAAGTTGGCAACAATGCTCGGACGCCCGAACAAGAACCGAGAGCTGTAGAAAACGGGGTAGGAAAAAAAAAAAATTTTAGCAATTTGGCCATACAAGTGAAAGCTTCCACAGTTTGGTCATAGAAAACGCGGTCAGTCTTTTCTCCGTCATTTGGCCATCGCCAAAGAGCCGATAACAAGTACGAGTTCTGTTGACACGAGAAAAAAAATATTTACTAATTAGATTACGGTCCTCTTTCTCCCGCTCCCCCTCACCACCCCCCTTTAAAAATGAAAGTTTTTAAAGGTCTTTGTGAAGTTGTAAAGGCAGATCTCTGAGGTAGCCTTAAGTAAGGATTATTCGGGCCCCCCCCCTTTTAAAAGAGTACGTGTTAAGGGACTATAGACCCTACGGAAACCGGACATTCTTTCCATTCCTGGGATCAAGGTGGGCTAAGCATGTCACAGCCGGATGCGGGGTGGGCGGTTTCTAAGGAGAGGACATCTGGGGGTGTTTCTATAGACGCCCGGGTTTCTTTCATGACTCACTGATTTATATTCACTACACCTCCAGAGCCAGTCTCGACCACCCCTTCCTGCAGGAGGACGAGAATATGGGATCTGAATGTCTAAGGCGCTGCTAGGAGGGCGCCGAATCTTTCTCTAATGAGAGAGAGAGAGAAAGAGAGGGTTCGTTGTGTGTAAATGTTTCCGTGAACGACTTTTTGTGTATGTTTTCTGATTATCTGTGTTTAGGGTGCGCGTGTGTATGTTTGTGTGTTTCGTAGAGATAAGTCTATCAAAACATACTGCACATAGTTATTATTATTATTATTATTATTATTATTATTGCTGTTGTTGTTATTGTTATTATTAGTTATTATTATTATTATTATTGCTGTTATTAATGTCATTATTATTATTAATATTTGTATTATTTTTATTGCCTAAGAAGAACAAGAACACCCCCCCCACTACCCACATCGCCCCCACAATAATAAATAGTAATAAAATTGACCTCAGGAGACCCGCATAATCTAACTAACCCTTTCCACTAAGAACCATTTGATATATGCAATATTTTAACCCTTCTCGTACATGTATATCTTTCCCGAGTAGCGGTTCACAGTACTCTTAAACAGTCTGTAAGCGCCTGGATGTAAAAGATTTATGTGCTTTACAGTGTTAGATTGCAAAACAAAATGAGGTTTATTTAGAAAATATAATCACGGGTCATATAGCTAAATGCTGGTTCGAGATGGTAGGCACTGCACGGGCGAAGCTCGACAGCCGTGTGTCGAGTTGGTAACACTGGAATGGGAGGGCTTGTGAAATATGCTGATGTGTGACAGATTTTACATCTTGGATGGATAGTAGCTTACGGAGGGAGGCCGTTAGTATAGCTTAATATCTAGATTTATATATATATATTTTTTTTTTACTCGCACACCAACTGGCCTTCGTACTGTGACGCCCACGTAACACAGCAGCAGTAAAGTATTCAGATATGTTTTGTTGGAACGCGTAACATTCTTGCGAGGCGAAGGTGTGGAATATATAAGAAAAAAAAATGTACGAGACGTGTTTGGCTTCTTTTTTTCCAACGGCTTTTTCTCTTGAAATACTTCGCATGTTTGGAATGATTTTAGAGAGCTTATAGTGTGTGTGTGTATGTGTGTGTATATTATGTGTGTGTATTTATGTGTCTATGTGTGTGTGTGTGTATGTATATGTGTGCCTGTATGTGTATGCGTGTGTCTGTGTGTTATACATACACACATGCCACCAATTGCAGTGGGTCACTTAGCGTCATTCGACGTTTATCATTCGTAAACAACCCCAGCAGCTGCGCCTCTCCTCTTGACGCCCGTCTAAGCTTCTTCAAATCCCCCCCCTCCCCCCACAGCTAACTTTAGCTCTCTGTGGTCAGGCAAGCTCGCCAGCGCTTCCACGCTCACTTCCTCCAGTCAGCTAAAGTCATTTCCCATTGTGGGGGGTGGTGGTTAAGCCATACGACACCCCCCAGCATGCTTTTCCCTATTAGGCAACGACCATCCGTGCCAGACGAGGTATTACGGGTGATGACGGTGCTATAACAGAACTTGATGTCATTTTGAAGCCCCCCATTTTTTTCCCCCATCCCTTTCCCTTTGCCCCTTTCCCTTAGCCCCTTTCCATTAACCCCCCCCCCATCACGTAATCCCTTCCCCCCCCCTAACCTCTTGTACAAAGGAAAAACTCCCTCTATTATTTGTAAACTCCTCGGAAAATTTTCCTCTACTCGGGACATTACATCAGAAATATTATTCTCTCGTATAATGGCGTGTGGTCATTATGGTCGAGTTGACGATGACAGTCTCGAGGATCATGGCCGTTAGTGACGCTGAAGGCTATCATGATGGTGATGATGCTGAACTGTCTTAATTATAAAAGAACTGTTAATAGTGTAACGTACTTTTAGCTAGAAGTTATAGTTTCCTTAACAGTCTCGTTCAAACGAAACTTAACCTTTAGATATGGCGCAGTACTCTATAATAGCTTCACAAAATGTTAGCCATTGCCTTCAGTTAACTTAGATACTAACTAACGAATTGACAGTGTAACTCATGACCTCATATGACCTCAGGAATGAAGTCTTGACCCCTTAATTATCATCCGTAACCCCTTGTTACGTCAGAAATGTCATTTATTAGCTTAGGAACCCCAGGCTGTAACCTCTCATGGGTCCAATGAATAAAACAAACAACCTCATACCCAACCTCATAGACTGAGTAAGTCTCCAGAAAGTCCATCTTTCCACCTCATTATCGTAATCTCAAGTATGACCGTACGACCCTTGAGCACGAGGGTATACTAACTACTGTTGTTCATTGATGACGACCTGGCCTTTGACCTGAATTAGTAAAGGTCACACAGGTCAGAGGTCACGCCATTATTCTTAGGGGTCTTATCGTCGAGCTCAAGGGTCGTACCGCCGTGCTCAAGGGTCGTGCGGTCGTGCGCAAGGGTCGTGCGGTCGTGCTCAAATATCTCATCGTCGTACCGAAGTATCAAGCCGTCGTACGACGCTCACGGATCATACCGTCGTGCTCAAGGGTAATTATTCTTAACGTGCCCTGGGGTGTGTACGCCTTATTAGTCATCTAAGAAAGGCCTTGTTCAAGGCGCGCGATCCCCCGCCTCCCGGACGCGGCTGCTGCTGCTCACTTGTTCCCCGCCGCTGCCGGCAGCAGGAGCGAGTCCAGTAGCCTTAACGGCCCTCAAGTGGTGTTTATATTCGCGAGCGGCGGCTTGAGGCCCACTTAAGGGTGCTTGATGATGCTAACTTGAAACTGGGATCTGATATACATATTTGAATACCTTTCTGTATATTTTACACTTCAGATATTGAGTCATCAGGCGATATGTATTAACATGTGTATAAATAATGTATGCATTGCTTGCTTGTCATCTTAATTTATGTCTGGGTTTACCAAACCGGTTTTATGTACGGGTCTATCTGGAGGGTCCTGTTTGTTTATGTTTTGGATAAACAAAGCGTATGTATTCACATGCGTTGCACGGGGTGTTGTACGGGTTGTGTGAATGTCCGTATACGCGGGACATACGAGGTTTGGAAGTTATGCAAATTCATTTTAAAGTTGACCATACGTTCTCTGTTCTGGCTGGTGTAGTAGAGGAAAGGCTTTGGTAGACGTAATAACTTCCTGAACAGGACGGTACGACCCTTGAGCTAAACGGAACGACCCTTTAAGCACAACGGTACGACACCTTGGGCTCAACGACTGCGTGACCCCTGGTATATGATGACCAAGCCTCTTGACCCAGACCTTACTTAAGGTCAAATTATTACATCCAAGTGTTGTACCGTCTTGCTCAGAGATCGTACCGTCGTGCTCAGAGATCTTACCGTTGTGCTCAAGAAGCTAAATTAGAATACGCACAAAAAAAAAAGTATCCTAGGGAAAAAAGGGAATCTGTTTAGAATAGTTTTAGAAAGGCAATATAGTGGTGATGGATAGAGGGGTTGCCAGTTAGTAAGCCAACGCTGAACCCATGTTTATCCAAGCACAGACGCCACTGGGGACATCCATCCCACGAGCTACACTTTGTATCTACATATTTTCCATCACGAAATATTTTACATTTCAAGTCTCCTTTTACATATGTGAAAAGTTTGACATTTTATGTTTTTGATAGTACTACGATAATTTCTGGTGATTTGTTTCGGGAGAAAGTTTATATATATATATATATATATATGTAATAATCATGGTTTATAAAAAAAAGACTGATTAAGTCGTGTTTACTGGCAGTTTATATTTTCTGACGTCATTCAACACGACTTATTGACGTGCATGGTATAAATAAAGCTGTCAAAGCCCCACAAAAAATGCCGAGGGACTTGGACAAGGAATGTCTGTGGCTTGCAGGCAGAAAGTACAATCGGGTTTCATTGTGTGGTATTAAGCTTGTCTATAATTCATTTAATGTTCGACGCTGGATGTTGTGCCGAATGTTTTACACGACACCAGGTCGGTAAAAATAATTGAAAAGTGCCAACTGGGATATTCTCCTGGAGCCTATCAAAACCCAGCTTAAATTAAAGTACGTCAATCAAAGCTAACGCAGCCATAACCCAAACGTTTCTGGAGGTTAAGTCTTGATCGCGTTTTACAATAGTCGTTTTGTTAATATTTCCTCCGTTGGGAATTCCCACGCTGAGCTATGTCGAGAGGAACAGAACTGGCGCCAAATTCGCTACACTCCATTAAACGTGAAAATGAATCGGTACAATATGCGAAGGAAAAATATATTCCTGTTAATTTGCCGAAGAATAATTTGTATTGATTAATGTGTGTGAAGCATGAGTATCAAATGTGACTACCCCCATCAACACCTGACATGTAGAACACTTTCATGTCTTTTATGCCGTCTGCTCACGCCAACCCGTCATTTACCTGTTAGAGAATTTTCCTCCCCTTTCCATCGTTCTCCAACGGAATGGAAATATGAATATTCTACAACCCTCCCGCACGCTGCCGTTTGTTGTTTCACCCCCTTCATCTCTCGCAGAAGTGAATGGAGCTACTTAAAATAAAGTCAATGGTTTTCCGGCCGGTGGGTGAGGCGGGAGGCGGCGTGTTCCCCCAGCAGCAGCCGCCTCCACCTCCCGTCGGAGGAGGAGGCGGGAAGAGGAGACGTGTTGCCAACGGCTGACTCACCCACCGCCGCCCATCGTCCACAACAGAAAACGGATAAACCCTCCTCTGTTTCTTCGCGATTTTTTCCCCCCCTCCCTCCCTCCCTTCTCTATCTTCTTTATTGATCTTCGTGTAACGGGCCTATAAAATGAGATGAATATATATATACGTATAGTAGTGCTCGGCCCACATATTAGTTTATTTTGCTGTGTTAAAAGCGAAACCTAATACTCTGGAAGAGTTTAGACTTTAGAGTATAGTGTTTCTTACACGCGCGACAAATAGGCCCATCCGTTGGTGTTAATTGCTCGCCCCCCTGCCCCGCACACAGATGAAACACTGTCTCCCCAACTGGAGCAGTGCTGTTCCCCTCCCTGTACAAGGAGCCATTTGTTTCCTGCGCCCTCCAGTGTCCCGGCTCTTGGTGTGAAGTGCTCACCCCTCCTCCTCCCCCTCGGTGCGGGGTGGAATACATACGTATTTGATTGCCTCTCTCGTCGCCACCAGTACTACTTCCCCCCCCCCCCCACCTCTGTCCCCTCACTCGTCCGTCCCCTCAACAGTCGACCCTGACGAAGGAATGTCCGGGGTTCGATACACTTATTGATCTCTCGGCCAGCCTCGCACCACACAAGTCCGCAACAGTCACTAGGTCGCTTGATTTGACTCTCGGCTCGGGTTCCAAAACAGAAACTCTGTGTTTGATTTTCATCCGAGTCTCCGGATGTATACGTACAACACCTGTGTTTGCTTATTTGTTGGCCAAGAGAAAAAGATGTTCGGTTGCTTTCTCTTTGTGATGCACGTAAACTTTTTTTTTTTTGTCATCGTGCGTATATGTTAGTGGATCTCGTGTACATGAAAGCTTTTCTTAATTAGTTTTCTCGTAGAAAATTAGCCATTGTTGTCTCTGTTCAGGGTAACTTGCTCGCGTCACGTGCCAGTCTCTGCCTCTGTCATTTCTCTTTGTTTTATGAATGTTTTTATCTCATTTTCCAAAGTTTTCTGGGCTGACGGAGCGCCATCCACAGGGACCCAGCCGGTAGATTAGTGGACAGTCCCGCGCCGGGGCGCTGTAAGAACCTGCCTGCTTCTTGAGGGGGACTGAGGAAGCAAGGGAATAATCGAAGGAAGAATAGAATGGTGCTGTTGTTGGTGGTGGTGGTTCCAACGTAGTGTTTCTAGTTCCATGCTTAATCTCTCGTGGGTCTAGAATGATCTGCTTAAGCTGCAACTTGATGCTCCATTTTTAAACAAAAGTCTTTGGACTAGGGATGTATAAACATTCCCTTAACCCCTTGAGCCCGACGGTTCGACCCTTGAGCGCGACGCTGCGAGCCCTTGGAGTTCGATGGTTACGCCCTCGAGCACGCCAGCTTGGTCCCTTGACCTGATCCGACCCTTCAGAGTCGGGTCATGCCAATACACCCAGGACTTGGACCATCGTGCTCGAGGGTCGTACCTTCGTTCTCAGTGGTCGTACCGTCGTGCTCGAGGGTCGTACCTTCGTTCTCAGGGGTCGTACCGTCGTGCTCGAGGGTCGTACCTTCGTTCTCAGGGGTTGTACCGTCGTGCTCGAGGGTCGTACCTTCGTTCTCAGGGGTCGTACCGTCGTGCTCGAGGGTCGTACCTTCTTCGTTCTCAGGGGGTCGTGCCGTCGTGCTCAAGGGGTGCAGTCAATGAAGGGTATTACGTGTCGCTCCGTCTCCTCTCCGTGTAACCCAATAGCAGCTTGGCGTGTGACCAGCCTCCAGGCCACGGTAGCTACAGTAGTCTCTCTCTCTCTCTCTCTCTCTCTCTCTCTCTCTCTCTCTCTCTCCCCAGCCCGCGGATGAATACCGCCCAAGCCTCTTAGGTTAGGTTAGGTTAGGTTGGGTTAGCGCCCTACCCCGACCGCTTCAGGAAACAAATTTCCACAATACGTCTTTTTTTGAGGGGGGATGGGGCGGGGGGTGCGTATTTCAAACCCCATTTTTTTTTATTAAATGGCTGAGTGTACACGGTTTTGCACTCATCTTCGCACGTTTCTCCCCATTGTGTCCTTTATCGATCTTCTTTCTCCCACATTTCCTGCTCCGCGCCCCATTCTCCACCCCCACCCCCCTCTCCCCATCTCTTCCCGGCATATTTTAAGCCAGGCGCGTCTCCGTCGCTGACCGTTATACAACGGTAACATAGAGGTGATCTTACCACCCAAAATATGTTTGGGGGTTGTTTTATGTCCTTTTGCCCCGTAAGTTTTTCCATGAGCCATATTGTTGACTGGTGATTCATGACCTCCTAAAGCGCCTCTGACACTGCTATTTGTTATATATATATATATATATATATATGTGGAGGGGGGGTGATTTTGGCAATATTTCACCCCAAAGAGATTGATACAAGAATATTAGATCGTAATTTTGACATCAGCCACAGTGGATGGGACCCCACTAGAGTAGACCTCCTCCCCCGTACTGAACAAATAGGTAAATACAAATATGTACACACAGATACGCATTAACCCACCGTGTTGTTTAGGCAAGAGCGTGTTTTAGCTGTATGGGTTAGCCATGCGATCATCCCATCGACACTATAACCCGAGGCACGGCTCTCGTCTCTGTTCCCTAATTTATCTAATGGAACTTCCCTATTTTTTTTTTCTTTTTTGCCCGTCATGAGATGGGTTTGGAGTACATCCCTCGCTGCAGGCCCTCTTTGTAGTGTGAGCTGTGGCGGAAGACCAGCTAATTGGTCTAAATACAAAAAGTCAAAAGATGTCTCAATATTACGATTCATGATTATCTTCGTATCTCAGTTTCCCTTCATTTGTAGGGTTTTAATGTTAAGATTAAGATTGCCTAACGTAGTTTTTGATTGGTATATCACTTTCCAGAAACATTGATATCTTATAATTAAGTTTGAGAGTGATCTAGAAGGCCAAAATGCGTCCAAGATATAAATTTTTTCATATGAACACAAGTATGGGAAAAAAATCCCTCCCGTAGATATGAATCTGGGAATAATAAAGAAAAAAAGGAGCCGAATATTTGGTACTAGCCGTTCTGAAAATCCAATTTGAGGAGGAGTGATTCATTGAGCGGTCCAATACTAACCCAAATCCAATAATAAATACGATGGATTGGAAGCCGAAGATGGCGGCCGGGGATTCGGAGCCGGGGCCCCTTGGGGGTGGGTGGGGTGGGGGAGGTCACAGTCAGCGGGAGTTGAGGGGGGGAATTGATGGGGGGGGGGGAGACGAGGGAGGGGGAATGTTGGCACCACGCTGTCTCGTCCCCTCGGGTTGAAGGGTCGAACGACAGTTGGGCCTTATACATTTTTTAACCTTTTTTTTTTATCATCTGTGCTACACTTAAATATGACTTGGAAGTTACTTAAAGGGGGGAGGGGGGAAGTTATCTATTGCTTAATTAGAGGGGTCAGGGTTGTTTTCCATATATTCACATTCGGGAATAAACATTCGGGAATTTGATGCAAGGAGAATATATTTGTAAATCTGTAGCGAAAGAATATATGGAGTACATTTGTTTCCTTAAGCCAGAAATTACCTCTACTTGCTCTTGTTGGGTTATGTTACAGTAGCATTATAGCTCCCAGGGGAAGGCGTGCGACAGAGCCTGTTATCTAAATGTTTCTTATCCCAGCCGGTCCTCGCCTAGACCCTCCACAGCTGACACAGCTATAATTTAGCTGTGAAGCTTCCAGCTCAGAGGAGACGGCCAATGTTAATAAGTTTTATGGATGGCGGCGGGATCTGGAAAGTTCCCCGGGCTCTTACTGAATAAAAGATCCAACCTTTGATTATTTATTTCGAGAGTCTGACTGAAAGTAATCTAATCAGATACTCGTAAATTCGTTATTAGTTATTTTCATCCCGTGATTATGAATAACTCCGTTACCCGTCATGAAACGGGAGAGCGAAGTTGAACGAAAGAAATGCGAAGCGTTTTGAGAGGCTACGAGACATTACCGTAGATTTATGTAGCAAGAATTCCCTCGTCTCTACCCCTATGTACCACGTGTTCCTCCTTCCTTCCTCCAACACCGACAGTTTTGTATTAACTTCGGAATCCCCTCGACTGGGGCAATTTCACCCCCTTGAGTTTCGTATGTAAAAGTATAGCGACGGAAGTTGCTGAAAATGAAGCTTGTATTTTTTTTCTTTTTCGTTGTGGGCTTTTATAATGTCCGTGTTTATATTCTTTTTGGTTCAAAGTTATTTGTGAAATATATACAGAGTTAGAGACTATTTTTCAGAGCTGTTATCCGGTGCTGGTGAACTGTGAGAAAGAAATGAGATAGGAGTAACGTG
>JAYMFT010084842.1:0-14190 GCA_038088735.1 Panulirus argus | reverse complement strand
ATGTGGGGGGATGGGTCTTTCTTCATCTGTTTCCTGGCGCTACCTCGCTGACGCGGGAAACAGCGATCAAGTATAATTTATAAATTTATAACGAAATTTACTTATATATATAATATATATATATATATATATATATTAAAGAAAAATTAAAGCAAAACTGTGAGGTGGAAATGACACACCAGGTGACTGATACTTACCATCTGCCAACGGTAAGGGTTGTGATAGGGTTTTGTCTCCTTATACTCTCTCTTCTCATCCAGCAACCTTTTAAATGTAATAAAAGCTATCATAATCATGCATGTAAAATATTATAATCAATATAAATCATATACACCATTTCTCACTATATAATAAAGTGCCCACTCCAGCCTTTCAGACCGATTAATAAATATCTTTGCCCAATGCATGCTAACATCCTTCTCAAACAGAGAATCACTGTATTTCTGTCATTCCATTTTAACTCAGTTTTACCATGCATAAAGTCCAATAAATTTCATTGAAAACTTTCTTTATTTTCAATGTTACACTTGATCTTATAGTCAAAAGATGCCTTAGCTTCCATTCTTTGATTTGTAACATATCATCAAGTAATTACAATTCTAAAACTCTAATAATGACAATTTTAAAACTCTTTACCTTCTGTCATTTCTAATAACAAACATTCCAGTCATAAACAAATGTTCTCAATAACATCAAGCCTGTAAAGAAAACAATAGACACAATGAAATTTAGCCATAATGGCATGGCTAGCACAAAGCACTCATACTACATCTTGCTTGATAAATAAGACTAGTTTTTCAGCTGCCACCTGCATTATATAATTAACTATTCTTGGTTCAACTGGGACCGATTTTAACCACGTCTAGAATTCATTTACATGCTTCCGTTGTTCTTCCATACATTTCTTATTTCTCCTGCCAGTATGCTGAATATCCATTCTAGATTCTTGGTTGGACTCTTATATATCTTCATCTGATTCATTTTTGATATGTTCATTGGTATTCTTGAAGATTTAAAACTCTGTATCTTACTTCTTGAGATGCTTTCATGTTAAATACATTTCCTTTCATACCTTCAATTTGCTGCCATATATGGATTACCATACACCTTTCTCTCCTTTCTAGGCTACATAGATGCAGTTCTTTTAACCCTTCATAGTAGATCCTATGTATCATCCCTTCGATTCTACTTCTGCAGTGCTTCTGAATCATCCCTTATTTGTTTACTTCTTCTTGTCTCGTCAACCATACAAAATCTGCAAAAAACTTTGTCTGCGTCCCATATATTTTCAAAGAAGATACACAACTTACGTTTATTATGGGTACAAGCATATGAACTTCTCATGGTGAAAAAATCATCATCCATCCGTTTACTGTGACCGCCGTCAACCCACCTCTGTGGGCTCAGGCTATCTTGAGGGAAGGATGTTCTTCCATTACTCTTCCTAGTTACCACTTCATTTTGAGAATTTCACTTCTAGACACTGTATTTCATGTACCTGGGATTCAAGATGGTTGGCTCTTACCATTCTAAGGAAGCAAAAGTCTGAATTCCTACCTGGATGCAAAATAATGTGGGTACATGTGAGATTTCTACACTCACTGGGTGCTCAGAACACAGTCAGAAGGCTGCTTCCTGCATCATCTCAGTCAGGAGATCAAGACCCTTCTCGTCCTAAAACATGGACCCAGAATACTTCAGGAACCTGGCCAATTCCATGCCCAGATGTCTGCAAATGATAATCAAGGAAAAAGGAGAGATGACAAGGTACTAAATGCAAGTGTGACATTGCCTCTGAAAATGTATGGGGAGGCACACAAGGTTTTTTCTGAACACTGTAACACAGCAGTATTGATTTTGCTTCTTATATATACATTAAAAATTTTCATCAGTATGTTTCTATTTCTTGTCCTGAAGGCTCTCAGAATCATATCACTCACCATTCTATAGTGTTAACTTTACAGAGTGCTCTCTGAAATCTAGTTTCTCTTTTATAATGACAACTACTTTCTCTGTTGAACCTTTATATGGTACAACCACGGTATTCTTCCTTGTTCCATAACTTATTTCCTTACATCTATCTCTACTGAATTCCATCAGCTTCACTTCTGCTCATTTGTAAATTGCATCGGAGGCCTTTCACATCTCCTTTTGATCAGTTCCTGATCCAATCAATTTGCTTACTCTGATATTGGTATCTGATACCATTATCAAAGAGAGTACTGCAGCTCAAATCATTCCTTGTGGTGCCCAAGATCAGCCATCTTCCTCTTAAACATGGTTCTGTTTATCATCACTATCAATTTTCTTAAAAGTATTAGAAACTCTTAAATCCATCTGTTTTGCCCTTAACTTGCTTTTAAGCTATTTTCTTCAGCAAACTTTTGTGGTTCACTTTGTTCAATGTTTTTGCACAGTCAAGAAAAAAAGTGTACCTTCTTTTTTCCTTATGTTAAACTTTCAAATATGTCATTGTAAAGAGCTAATAACTGGGTTTGCATACCTTTTCCTGGCACAAATTCATGTTGGCCTTTGTTAATGTAGTTGTTCTTAATCACATAGTTTCATGTTTCCATTTATCACCCTTTCAAGGACTTTTATTATATGCCATATGCAAAGTCAAGGTAATTGGTTTGGATTGTTCAGGTATTAGCTTGGATCCTCCTTTTTATATTAGTGCTATATATGCTAATTTGTAAATTTCTGCAACTTTGCTTTCATCCAGATTTTGCCTCAATAATAACATCACTGGTTTCGTTGTTGCTATTTTTGTCTTTCAGAGGAATATAGCTGAGATTACATCTGGTCTTGGAAATGAATTTTCTCTGAGCTCATCTGTCACTATGATTATAATATCTTCTGATATGTCAATATCTCCCCTTTTAGAAATTGAAATACAAGAAGGAGAGGGTGTCCAGCCCCCTGCTCCCGCCCCCTTTAGTTGCCTTCTACAACACGCGGTGGGATACATGGGAAGTATTCCTTATCCCTTATCCCCAGGGATAATGGACTGAACCAGGGCAAGTGAAACATCTGGGGTAAACCATGAAGAGGTCATGGGGCCTGGATGTGGATAGGGAGCTGTGGTTTCGGTGCATTATACATGACAGGTAGAGACTGAGTGTGAGCGAATGTGGCCTTTTTGTCTGTTTCCTGGCACTACCTCCCTAACGCAGGGGGTGGCGATGCTATTTCCTGTGGGGCGGGGTGGTGGCAGAAATGGAAGGAGGCGAGCAAGTATGAATATGTACATGTGTATATGCATGTGTATGTATATGTTGGTATGTATATGTATGTATTGTGCATATATGTGCATGTATTTATATATTTGTGTATGTGAGTGAATGGATCTTTCTTCATCTGTTTCCTGGCACTACCTCGCTAACGCGGTAAACAGTGATGAAGTGTAATAAGTAATATATATATATATATATATATATATATATATATATATATATATATATATATACCTTAGCATAAGCAAGGTCCCCATTTTATCTACTAACCTCAAGGGGTGGATGAGCAGCTGGGGTGACTGTGGACCGACTGCCGTAACCAGGATTCGAACCTATGAGCTGGACCCTGGGCGGAACGTGAATGCGTCACGGTCAGGAACGCTAACCGCTACATCACGGAGGTCCATAAATGTAAACATGAAACGTATAGAGATACTGAGGGTTGAGTTAGCGGCGTCAGTGCCCATAGTTCACTGGGCGGCTGTGTGAAAAAAATATCTCCAATACACATTCACATGAGGATGATCAAGAGATGGGGTCCCACACGTGGAAAACTAATTATAGGTTAGAAAAAGCAAGTGAGCGAAATAATTGAATACACTATCATTTCTTTGTACCCTTCGCATGAGAGAAGAAATTCGAACGACACGCTATTGCATGAAGGACATTTACAAAAAAAATATCGTACTCGTAGCATTTACACCGACACTACAAACCATTAAAGGTATAGGAAGCCTCAAAAGGACATAAATGAAAGCTGGTAAAGAGAAATCTATTATCTGTCCACTTCGTTCATGGTTCACTCCCTAATGGCAAACTAAAAACGGAAGAAATACATTTCTTACTGGGTTTGTTACAGGAATACATCCGCTTCAGAACTCTTTCGTGCGATAAACATTTCATGGAACTGCATTTTCCAGGAGTCTTGCGAGACGGATACAGACCGACACATGAGACAGGAGTTCCATGCAGTGATATCAATCACATTACGACAGTGATGATTTACAGATATCGTCTACAGGCATCATCAGTTATCATTCTTCCTCCACTTTCTGTCTCGGCCAACCCTAACATGTGGATTAATTGGAAAGATATAGAGGGATTTCTAGGAGTCGTTCTTTTGGGAATTAGAAATCATTCCTCTAAGAATAAAAATTCTTCCCTGAATCACTGACTTAAGTGAATATATGACTCTCCCCCAAGCCCTCTTTCTTCCAGTGAAGGGAGCACATTATTCCTCATATATTTCAAAATTAAATGGAATATCTCTTTCACCGTGCTCAATTAGGCGCATTTCGGAAATCATCAAAGAGAAATCACGATCAAAGATGAAAGTTCATGATTGGTTAAAACTCTTTGGGGCCTTCTGACGTTAGCCAATCAGAGCCCTCCTACTTGAGGTCGGCCCAGCCATTAGTAGAGTTTGATGACTTCGTCAAAACGTCTTCTTCTTACTGAACCCTGACAACAAAGGAGGGGGGGGGGAGGAGTATATAACTGGGTGACTTCCTCCGGTGGTGATGGATGACGGTGAACTCCCGCTGGTTGTGGCAGATGACTTCCTCTGGTTGTGATGGATGATGGTTGACTCTCTCTGGTCGTATTTGCTGGCTGAAGACTTCCTTTTCGTGGCGAGGGGTGGCAGTGTCCTTAATTGTAATCGTGGTCAGTGGCAGATCGTGTTCCCTGAACACGGACGGCGGAAGACTTCCTTCGGTGGTGAGGAGGCTTGTGACTTCCGCTGGTGATGTGGTCGCATTTCCATGCTTGTCCCTTATGATGGTGGGCGACCTTCCCTGTTGACGGTTCGTGCTGGAAGCAGTAGATGATGATGATGGCTGACGTCTGGTACTAAGGTTAGGTGCTGGCTGATCTTCCCTGGTGGTGGGTGACGGTGGATGGTTTCCTTTTAAGGAGGATGATGGCGGGTGACTTCCTAGTACCGTCGGTTGATGGTGGGTGATTCTCTAGTGGCATCCAGCGACGGCACCAACAGAAAATTGATGAACTAAGTCATCATTATTTCTACTAAAACCGATATATTTCTATATTCCTCAATTTCCCTTTGCGGGAGACTGTAACTGTCAACCTCAACAACCAGCATTCACCCAAAGTCAGCCGTTGGCTACTGACTTCCTTCTGACGTCGTCCGACTTTCTCTCGCGATAGCTGATGGTTTGCTGACTTCCAAAATTTGAGGTTAATAATGAGACGCGTCCACAAAAGGGAAATTAGTGTAAAAAAATTAAGAATGATCAAACTCCACAGATAACGGGTCCTAGAGAACATCCTCTACAAAAATATTAAATATGATTCTAGCGGTCAACTCCCATGAACCGTCTAGGAATCAAAAATCCGACATTGTCATTTCTTTGTGATAGTTTCTGTCACTCTCTCTCTTTCTCTCTCAAGGCGTCACTCTCATCACCCTGGACAAGAACATTTCGAAAACTTGTTGACACCACAACAAAAGACGGAAAAGGGGAGAGAGATAACTGGAACGTAAAACGTAAAAAAAAAAAAGAAAAGAAAAAAGAAAATGATACAGTACAAGAACGAAAATAGAATATACAGAGATGATCTAAGGAATGGAAATACATGATATGAATTTAGATAACGGATGCTTATGATATAAACCTAAGGAATGTACATGATATAAAGCTAAGGAATGGATGCACTTGAGTAGACACAATAAGAGAAACGACAATCAGACAAGAAGGTTGACCATAGACGATGGGACCTGGAGCGACGGCCTTTACTAAGTCTTGACATTAATCTACCAAAAAGGCCTTCGTTGCCATGGTATACTTAGAATTAGAGAGTGTATGACAGTCTGGGTGAAGATCACATAGCAGGGGGTAAGTGTAGGCAAGCACAGAGTGCACAGTGGGTACAATACATCGACATAAGGTGACTTGCTGGATCGAAGTGGGCTTGAGGTAGGAGTCCATTCCCTCAGGTAAGTGACTCACATAGATCTGGAAGAGGACCGGTCCCAGAACACAACCGTGTGCACTCCACTATTTTGTGTGTGTGTGTGTGTGTGTGTGTGTGTGTGTGTATCTTTTTTTTTGTGTGTGTGTGTGATCACTATCTGTGTTTTACGGGAAGAGAATTTAACACGGTATGTATACACGCACGACGTCTTTACTCCCATATGTGTGTTGACACAGAACTACAACCCATATTTAGTCAGGTGTCAATCTAACGACCGACCCCGAGTAAAGGATGAACAGCTGGGGATTGGCTGTGCGCCAACCGCAGCTCCCAGATCTCGAACCCATGCGGGCCCGACCTCGGACTAGCCCACACTAGGCATGGTCAGGAGCGCTGACTACTACACTTCGGAAGCCCGCGTGTGTGTGTGTAACAACGACCTTTCAACCTTCAAGAAAGCCATGCCGTATCATATGTCATAAAAACCACTTTACGACCATATAAACCTCTCTTTCTCTACTTACTCTAACGATGCTTTGACCTTCAGACTGGCTGTTCTTATGACCTTGCCCTCTGACCTACAAACTGGTTGTTCCTATGACCTTTCCCTCTGACCCACAGACTAGCTGTTCCTATGACTTTCCCCTATGACCCACAGACTGGCTATTTCTATGACCTTGCCCTCTGACCTACAGTCTGGTTGTTCCTATGACCTTACCCTCTGACCAATAGTTTGGCTGTTCCCATGATTCTCCCCTCTGATCTTGACAGACACATCTCACTGACTGACATACAGATGCACCTGAAAGACCAAGTCGTGAGTGGTGTTTGAATGTCATTAGACTGATGTGATATAATATCATCTGCTATTGTTTACTCTCTCTCTCTCTCTCTCTCTCTCTCTCTCTCTCACCAACACGTGGGCTGCTGCCTTTGTCCACACACAAGCAATCTCATCTTATATATAACACCTGACAACACGCAACTCGTACGACTCGTTCTTGGTAACCCTTTGGGAAAAGTCTCATCGTACTTACTTGTAAATGCTGTAAATATGACTCCCTCTTACAAATATATATTTAACTTCCATGATATGTAAGGAATTGGGGAGTTAATTGAGAGACAAGGCTAAAGTTGGAAGTCTAATCTAGACGTGTCGACCCGACGCGTCAGCCTTCATCAATGGACTGTACAGAGGAGATATCAAGATGCTCCCCAACCGATCATCTGCATGACGTCACGGAACTGATGGCCTCCATATGCTCAAGCCGCCTATCAGGCCACGTCCTCCCTGTTGATGACCAATCAAGTAGCGCTCCCTGTGCTGCAGTACCTCGCCTACGTCACAAAGTCTGCCCTAATGTGCATGGAATTGTCCATTAGTATGTGTGTAGACTCTATGGCTTTCCTAGCGGCTTTATCCATGCCTCTCCCCATCACTTGTACTGGTTCCCAAGTGGGGAGGTGAGACCTTTGTACATTGTGTATTACCGCTGTGTTTGACGTTCTATGCCATCCAACATCCATCCTATGTTCATTAATTCTTTTGGCCAAGCCTCAAACTGTCTCACTAACACAAGGCTTGACACCCAGAGTTCGATATCTTGTAAATCAAGACTCTCCTCCAACTGTGACCCCTGTCATGCCTGTTCTCTCACACCAGTTCATCCTCCCGAAGTCGTTACAAGTGTTGATGTCTGTAGTCCTCAAACAATCACCTGTGATGCTGGACCGCTTGGAGATAGGGACCGTTATGAACTTTTCATTTCGTCTTCCAATGTCCAGAATCGCGTGTGTTTCACTCCTGTTTGCTATTCTTATAGCCTTATAAACTTTGGCAATGACAAATTCGTGAATGTCTTATAGATGTAGTTGAATTCGTTGCCCAAGTGTTCGGTGTTGCAAATTCTTAGTGCACGTAAGAAGAACCCTACAACTATGCCAAATTACCCATTGTTGTTTTCGAGTGTACCTTGAATATGACGTCACGCATCGTTCTCTTTATAAGTGTATCTCGCCGTTTTCTTCCATCTAGAGTAATAAACTGAATCCTTTAAATGACACGATTTAAACGCTTAAGTTTCTGCAGCAGACACGTGCTGGTAGAGGCGATCACCAGAACGTTGTCTACGTCTCATCCAAGCAGCACCTCTGCCAACAACCACGGCGATATGATTCCTCACTAACAATGAAGGCAAAAGGCGAGCCCATAGCCAAGCCGCTGTGTTGCACATTACTCTTCACTATTAAACATGACTGGGCCAAAATTTAAACTCACTGACTCATGGATTGACGTAGTCAGACTTAGGGACCGATAAGTCATTATTCATTTCCCGCACTGCTAGTAATGCCAACTCTGCAGTTACATTAGTCGACTAGGCTATCTTGTTCGTGAAGTCGTTGCTTTCTAATACCGATCATATCGGTGGAATTTCAAAGGTGTGCTTTGCTAATGGAGCCCAGCGCGTTCGTTAATGGTGCACTTCCGACCCTGACGTGAGAGCCTTGCTCACTGCTGTACAGTGAAAGAAAATTATTTTCCCGGGATTTGGTGAAAACATCTTGAGAAGGTAGTCCGGTGCGCTTCCTGGCATCATACGAACAGTTCAGTTGGTATCTCTAGGCAGCGCTTCCAGAGGCACATCACTGAATTTCCTGGGGTAAAATAAAAAATTTCTGAGGTTTCTTCTTTTCGTAGATTTACCTACAGACTTTAAAATAATCTAAACGGCCTTTACTTTTAATTATTGTTTTTAAACGACCAAAATTTGGTAAATTCGCCTGGGATTATTCGAACCTTGAACCGAACCAACGACCCTTCTAAAGGTTCATTGTAATCAGGCTCGCCAACTGCCATGATATAGACGAGACTGATGTAGTCATCGGACAAAACTGGCGACGGACTTTTGTCTTTCGCTGTACATAAGCAATACGGGAAGTCAACGATAATGACTTACCGGTTCCTAAGCCAGACAACGTCAACAATGAGTCACTGTGTGTAGATTTCTGCCCACTCATGTTTAATGGTGAGGAATATGCGAGCTCTGGGCTCGCCTCTTGCCTTCATATGGAAACGGTAGAGAGGAATCATATCGCCGAGGTTGTTGACAAAGGTGCAGGCAACCTGGATGAGACACAATGGCGACGTTCTGGTAATCGCCGCTACCCGCACGTGTCTGCAGCAGACACTTGCGCATTTAAATCGTCAGTTATAGGATCCAGTTTACTATCAGAGTGAAAGAAAACGGCGAGACACACCTTTCGAGGGAACGGTGCGTGACGTCAAATTCAAGGTACAAAAGAAGACAACTAATAAGGTTAACTTTGTACATCCAATCTTTCTTGGAAACCCCACATTATGGGAATAGCTAAGTCTGCCTTTAAGAAACTAAGTGCCCTGTTTAGATATCGTAACTTCTGAACAGTTGCTCTCTTTATACAAGGGATTGATTCGCCCTTGCATGGAGTACTGCTCCCACATTTGGGGTGGTTCTAGCTGTCTCCTTACTTGACAGAGTTTAGTCGAAAGCGATCCGACTTATAAACTGTCTCAGGCTAACTTCCAAACTTGACTCCCTTGCCCTACGCCGCAATGTTGGTTCACTTTCCCTCTTCTACAGGTATTACTTTGGCTTTTGCTCCCAAGAGCTGGCTGCTTGCGTGCCCCCATCACTAGATAAACCACGCAATACTCGGCAAGCTGCTGCGTCACATGATTATTGTGTGGCCATCGGCAACTCAATGGTGTACCGTTTAATAACTGCTTCTTTCCCTACACGTCAAAGTTTTGGAACTCTCTAGCTTTTCATGTCTTTCCCAAATCTTATGACCTGGCTCAGTTCAATAGACAGGTCTTTCACTTTCTCAAAAATTCGTGAACACTTTCCGTCTTTTCCCCCACTTTCTCAATTCTCTCTATATTTCAATTAGGGCCCGGCCTTGATGTGGACTTTTGTCCTTGACTGGAACCTTCAACATAAAAAAATATCCATTCGGCACACAGTAATAAGACATTGTCTGGTATAGTTATAGAGTTCCTAGGTGCACTAAAAACTGGAAGTAATGAATACTTGGACGACGAACTCAACTACATCTATTTGACGTTCTCCAAGATTCCATACCCAAAGGGCTTATTTACATAGCTCAAAAACTAAGCTATAAGAATAAGAAATAAGAGTGGAGCACATGTGAATCTGGACAGTGGAAGACAAGATAAGAAGTTCATAACCGTCCCTAACTAGCACCATAAGTGATAATTTAAAATTATTTGAGGACTACAGATGTCAGCAGTGTAACGACTTCGAGAGAGAATCGGTGATAAGCATGGGAGGGGTCAAAAGAGTGAAACATTTGGAGGACAACTTGATTTACAAGATACCGTACTCTGGATGTGAACGATCTTGAACTGGCTAGACTGGTCGAGATTTGGACCAAAGAATCAAAGAACATATGATGGATGTTAGACGGCACATGACGTTAAACGCGGTGGTAATACAAGCTGAACAAAGACCTCGCCTCCCCACTTGGGAAGAGGTACAAGTGATGTGGAGAGGCATGGATAAGGCCACCAGGAAATCCATGGAGTCTGTGCACACACTACTGGAAGATTCCATGAACATCAGCAATTGCTTTGTGACGTGGTCGAGGACCGCAGCACAAGACGCGCTTCACAACTGGTCATCAAGAGAGGGAGCTGAGCCTGGTAGGGGGCTTGACCAAATGAAGGAGTTAGGTTCTGGGACTCCAAACGGATGATCGGTCGGGGCGCATATTGTTTTCCTATTCTTTGTGCAGTCCATTGATATGGGCCGTTTGGTCAAAACGTCTGGATTGGAGAGCTCCCACTCTAGCCTTTTGTTTCAGTTAATATCCTATCTCCTATCAACTTCTAGATACTGAATATGATATATAGATTTTTGAAGGTTATTCACATAAAATTCTGGAGTTACAAGAAGAATCATTATTAAGTAGTTTACCGGTGGGCGTACGCCTGCCTGCGGAGGTACGAGCTACGGTGTGATTCCTCTTACTCCCAGGCGCGAAGGATGCCAGGGAAATCATCCTTTGTACGGTGAAGGAGGGTGGAGGGTTACAAGAAGGATGAACGCGCTGTGCCCTTAGTGAGCGTTGGATAGTATAAAGAATTCTGCTTTATCCAAGGAGTTATGACCAATATGTCGAATAGAGTTCTGCTGCGGCGACGGTTAACGGCGGAACGAGTGTGTCGAGTAGAGTTCTCCTGCTGCATGTGATGATTGTGTCGAGTGAGTCCTGCTGTTGTATCGAAAGTGGGAGACGCTCTGTATCCAAACTACCCAGCGTCACGTCACAAGCAGGAGTAAAACCCACTGAGGGTCTCCCCACTCCTGCTTCTGTGTGGAGTGCGACCTTGAGGCTACACCAGCCCCATAAAAATGGTCCTACAGTTGTATAAAAATTTTTCAGGCGAAAAAAGGAATCTGGAACGTAGTCGACAGTCGTCAGTATAGTGAAGATCTCGTCAGTCATTTCCCTGCTGGACCATGACTGTACCATATCCACTTTTTGCCACTTCAAATAACGTTCACTCTTGCTCTGAAACTGGCGTATCATTCAGACTCCGTTCAAATCGATTTCGAATCAGAATTCAACAGCAAGGATCCAAAACCGCCTATTGTGGTGAACGGCAACGTAGCAACATATCGTCTTCCTCCTCCCTCGTGATGTCGTCTCTGGTCTTCCGGCGGACACTGAGACAGGCAACACAGCAACAATACCGCACAAGACAATAACATTCTCCTGCCAAGATTTCGGTTCGGGAACATTTTACAGCGGGTAAAACGTTGTGATATATACTCTATTTCTATTACGTAAAAGCTGTCACAAAATGATGGTATGTTGACCAAAAGATGCAATTTTTTCCTATTCTTAGCATAAAAATATATTCGTAATACCAGAAATAAAGGACAGACAGACAAAAAAACAAAACAAAACACACACACACACACACACACATAAACATATATATATATATATATATATATATATATATATATATATATATATATATATATATTCCGTAATATTCAACCTGGAATACTGCCTTAGCAAACTCTGGAGAATACTTCGGTCTCGGCTGAGACACGAAATCTTTAGTTCATAAAGAATTCTTCAGGGGTCGTTTGATACAGCGGGGGGGATTATCGCCGCCCAAACTGTAGCCAAAGTTTTGAGAGATTCCCCGAGACCAGTGGAGACGGGCAGAGGTTCCTAACGACGACTACGAACGATTTTTTCCTCCAGGATTTCTTTACGTTAGCCGAGACGGCACGGACACCCGAGGCCCTAATCAAGGCCATCTCATTAACACTATATATATATATATATATATATATATATATATATATATATACTAGCCTTAGCCAGACACTCATTTCATCAAATGACCTCTAATCGTAGATGAACAGCTGGGTTGACTGTGGACCGACTGCCGTAGTTAGGGTTCGAACCTATGCGCTCCAACTTCGGCGGCCAATGAATGCGCTGACTGCAACATCACTGAAGTCCATTATGCCTCATCTTAAACCTTAATCGCAACAATAAAAATATTTCAAAGTTTTCTCGATCTGCTTATACAATCATCTTTCACTTCACTTCTCTGGCGTTGGCACAAAGACTAATGGAATAACGGAAAACGTTATTCTACGAAGAAGGAAAGACAGAAGAAGGATGAAAATTTCACAGTTTAGCTGGTCTGGAAAGGAGGAGAAAAGGTGGCGCAACGGCTAATCCTCGTGTGGCTAGTCTCCACATATCAACTATGGGAAGGAACACTCAGAGGACCATCATGGCGGATGGAGAGAGATAGTTTAGGAGAAGTGATGGTAAAAAAGAGTTCATAAAGTTGAAGGCTTTTGATTTTACCATTTGATAGAGAGTTGGACGAAGAAAGATACCCTATTTATGAGAACGGTGCTCTGTACTGGGTATGAATAAGATCTTTAAAAAGATGGGACAACAGCTCTGCCGAGAAATACTAGTGGCATCAATCCATCATTCCACCTGTTAGGCAACAGATTCTACGATGTTCATCAGTGGGAATTTGCAGGATAATGTGTGGGGGATACAATTATGGCAAAAGACTATAGGTAACTGTAGAGTTGAATTGCAGTATTTTGAGATTTGGTAAGAGGACACGAAAAAGGTTTAGAGAAATATGTAGGAGCTGCTTTCATTTTTGTACTTCTGAATTTAAGCAGGTAGCAGGTAACTGCTGACTGATTGAAAGGTGCCGTATAGGTCCGAAGTAAGAGAGAGGTGTTCAGTGCAAGGAAAAGCGCAAATATTGGGAGTAAGGAAGGGAAGGCAAAAGGAAGGGAAGGCAAGCGTATTAAGGAACGCGCAGTGGAAATGTCGCGTTCACATGTTCCCACATCTCAATCAATACATAAATCCAACAGCTTTTTTTTTGTATGTCCTTTGGCCCACTTACCTCACGGATCTTGTTATTGGCCAGGTCGAGGGTGAGGAGCGTCCTGCCCAGGGCGGACAGGGAGGACCTCTCGATGGCGCTCACGTTGCTTCTGATGATGTTCAGGTGTCGCACGCCCAGACCCAGGAACACGTAGTCGGGCAGCCGCGGCAGGTTGCAGTTCCGGAACTTCATCCAGTAGATGGTGAACGGGTTCTTCTTAAGGACGTCGAGGGCGTTGCGCACATGTTTCTGGTCGGCGTGGTCACAAACGATGTCCAGTCCTGTGGACGCACCGTGTTACTCCCTTGAACCGAGCGTCTAAAGAACAGTGGCGGTGCTGGGGGAGGGGTCTGGGGCAGGTGGACGTGGGTGGTAACATGCAAGCTACTGGGGTGTGCTGGAGGGAGGGAGGGAGGGAGGAGGGAAGTGGTGGTGGTGGTGGGACGGGGGAGGGGAGGGGGAGGGGGGGGAGCGGGAGGGTAGAAGAGAGGATGGAAACGAGACAGAAGGACTGGTGGTTGAGAGAGAGAGAGAGAGAGAGAGAGAGAGAGAGAGAGAGAGAGA
>JAYMFT010084831.1:0-14190 GCA_038088735.1 Panulirus argus | reverse complement strand
TATATATATATATATATATATATATATATATATATATATATATATATATATATATATATATATATATATATTGTGGGGAAGCTGTCGATCTGGCTACCAAGGACCATGGCTGCTCGTGCAAGAGGTGGTCCTCCCTTCCCCCTCTCGTGTATCAATCTAGTGCAAGGATATCCCCTCTGCTTTAATTTTTTGCCTTGGATGGGTAGATGTGTCCCTGTGCGGGTCTGACGCAGAGGTCCCAGCGCGCCTAGGTGTGTTCCCTACCTTAATGGCCCCTCGTCACTAACCTTTGGCATGGTTACAACTCCGTTATGAACGTATGTTAAGTCTTTGCACCCGCTCAATCTCAATCCTCGTTATACTCTTTAAGTCTCTCACACAAGAGATTCCTTCCTTGACCAGTCCGTTTTGCATGACTTAGACATGAGACTCAGTAGATTGTTTCCTATGTTTATCTCTCTACGCATGCGTCTGATTGTTATCATATATTCTTGTTGCTGTAGTGAGGATAAATATATATATATATATATATATATGACCCAAGTCCAATTGGTCCATAGATGAGTTATCTTGACAAGGCTTTGACACCTGCCCTGTCTATGCTGTTCACCATAGGCGTGCGTATGTGCGAATATACATCGTCTTAATAGAATTTATGCATGTCCAGTTATAGGTAAGATTTTACACACACACACACACACACACACACACACAACCAACCTCCAAGTTTCTCAACGTGTTTGACATTGTCGACGGTGAACAGTTATTCAAAAGGTGCAAAGATATGACACCCAGAAGCCACAGGAAGAAGAAGAAGTCATACCAGAAGAATGGTAGAAAAGAAGTGACTATGTAATCTGGGAACTAGACGTATGGCGTAAGATGAGGATGCTAACATTATACAAGAATTTTAAGGAGTTTTATGACATTACAGAAAGTCCCAAGGATGGGGGCCTCATTAGTATAGAGTTCCCTGCCCCTATTGTGGAAATAGGTAAATTAGACACACATACGCATAGGCTAGGGTGTGTATGTGTGTGTGTGTGCATACACATGTAGGAGTAAAGACATGCTGCATATACAGAAGGTTAAGAAAGAGAGCAACACGAGCGTAAAACTCTCTCCCCGCAACACACAATTAGTGTCATCACACACACACACACACACACACGCACACACTGGGAGAAGTGCCCCAGACGGCTAAGCAAAATAACACCTTGCTTAGGACTTGAGAGAAGCTGCATCAGTAACAAGATCCGGCACTCATTTGAGTGGGGCTGACTGGGAGAGAGAGTTGGATCCCCCTTTAGACAAACAGTAGACTGGCGTCCGAAGCATCAGGTATCCTGACCACACAAGAGGAGGATAGAGGCATGAAAAGAAGATGGCTTTGTGGATTGGAAGGGCTAAGAAGATAGACCTTTGCATATATGGCAAATTCGTGGCTGCTTTGGGAGCATAAGGCGTCCAGACACAAGCGTAGGACACGAGGGTTTCGACAAGGGTAAAAAGGCAAACAGGTCTTTGAAGAGGTGAAAACGTCTCAAGAAGACCTCTTGGTCAGCCTTTGTCTCCCAGGGTCACACCGGGTTTGATTAGCATACACCCTAGGACCCATTTCATGGGGGAGGGGGGGGGGGTTCCTACAGCATCGAGGCACAGAAGGGGGTTCCTTTTAGGATGGGGAGGTCGTGGACGTAGTTTTACTCTTCTCTTTCCGGTGACGAATGACGCAGTCGCGTTGAAGATGACTTCTCGCTCGCGATAATACCTCCTAAAGAGTAGGAGTCGTCCGGTAGCACCCAGCTCGGTAATCTTCCCCAGGATTTAGCGCTTGCTAACGATAGCACAACCTTCACTGTTCTCCTCGTTCGGTGTTCACGGGGCTTGGAGTTCATTAAGGACTTTTCCTTCATCTCGAATTCTTTCACGACGAGTCTGCCGCTTCTTCTGCTTTTCTGCTGTGTGTGCGGGAAGATCTGACGAGGAAGTCTTGAGTTCCTGCCAGGCTAATTGTTAATCAGATATGTGC
This sequence comes from Panulirus argus, assembly GCA_038088735.1. Lineage (NCBI taxonomy): Eukaryota > Metazoa > Arthropoda > Malacostraca > Decapoda > Palinuridae > Panulirus > Panulirus argus. The sequence goes on along the minus strand of JAYMFT010084831.1, from coordinate 12,158 downwards.
GAGAGTTTTGAAACTTTGGATAGGACTTTGCTGAAACTACGGGGCCGAAAGCGAGCGAGCGAGCGAGCGCTTGTAGAACCGAAAGGGACTGGGCATCTACGCGTGACATAAAAAGCGTGGCAAAAGTTAAGGACGCTATTAACCTAGAATACAAGCAGTGTTGTACACAGAGGGCGTAAGAATGAGAGGATACGATTTCCAAAGTCAGCAACAGAGTCTAGGCCATGATTAGATCCCAGATGTTGAGAGATTAGGTTTCACACGAATCTTGCCACGGCAATCACCCGGGGGGCGCGTTGATTGTCGACAGGGGAGGGAATTCTGACACAGACGGAAAGATAGATGGGTTAGGATCCCCTAAGCTGAAAAATAGATCAGCTAATCATCAAATTACATATCGCTGGAGATTCTCTTAAAGATGCGCTGTATATTTGGCACGCCAGCAGAAAGTAGCTTCGTCAAGGGACATACCCCCAAAAAAATAGAATCAAGTAATATTTTCACTTAAATTTGGGACATTTCCCGGATATCTTCGAGAGAGTTCCTGACCGTGATGCATGTTCACGGGGCCATCCGCCCAGGGTCGAGCTCATAGGCTCGAATCTTGGTTGCTGGAGCTGTTCGTCCACCCCTAGGGGTTGGTCGATAGAATGGGTACCTGGCTTAGGGGACGACTTGATAACCCAGTAGACACGTTCGCTGATCCAGTCCGTTGATATGGGAAGGAACACAGCTGGTAGAGCAGGTTTCTGGCCGGTGAGCGTTTTACCATCGCGTCCCACACGCTCTTGTTAGTTGTTGGGCCCGGAGCGGCGCGTCTCCTTCTGGAGCCAGGGGCTGCAATTTTTTGGGGAACCGCACTCGCTGCTGAGGTCATTGTTCAGTCCATCTGGGCGGAGGATTGTCTTGAGATCCTACGTGGAGATGTCCTGAGATCCTACAGCGTTTCGGTTCAGAGTCGCGTCCGGGGGAAGGAACCACGGGTATCAAGGAGTGTTCTGATGTGTGTGTGTCTGTAGGAGGTGAGCGCAGGATAGTCTATGGGGCAGAAAAGTAATTCATGTTTTCAATACTTAAGTTACATATTGGGCAAGGGGGTTGGGGGGTGTATTTGTAATGTTAAGGGGGATAGATGATGCCCAGATCACGGACGAGAAAGTGTAACTCGTGTATGTCTGGGGGTGTGAGGTTTTTAGATTGGGCGCACGACTGGTGAGGTGGTAATTTACTCCAAATTAGCCCCAATGGGTCCTGGACTATAGAAGTAGCGTTTCTGTTAACATTTATTTAGTAAATGATAATTACCGGAGGGGGGAGGGGGGAAGGGGAAAGTGTTGCCCGAGGTCTGCAAGCTGGGAAATCTCACTCCGGTACTTAAGAAACAAAAAAGAATGTAAACTTAAATGCTCACTGAAGGTGTACATAAATTCTAAGCCCATCCATCATCCCATCACCCATTCCTCCCCCGGGCGTGCTTGCTGTGCAAATCACACCACACGCTACTGTTTTCCTCACGTTAATCTCACCTGTTAGCTCTCTTTTTTGGCGTTGCTTGCGTCTCGTGTTGAGAATTCTTCTCCACCTCGAAGCCCATATATCTATATGCCCTGTTTCAGACGCATGTGTCATCTTCAGGCCATCACCAGCCTTTCCACACGTTTCTTTTCCAAACGGACCCCGAAAGCCGGAAGGGGGTGGGGGTCTAACACGCCACGCACCCTGCATGCTATCTCAGCACCTCAGCATTCTATGCTAAGTCACCTGTGGAGAGACTGTTACCTGGACGGTATCTCTCACCCAAGACATGTACTCTAGTGGAGGATAAACGCTTACTTAAGACAGTTCTGATGTTCTGCACGCTGTTCATAATGTGACACTCTCTCTCTCTCTCTCTATCTGATACTCCGACAAACTCTGTTAAATTGTTTAAATTCTTTATCAGCGTTAATTTGATGATGATACCTTTTTTACTGTTAATATCAACTAATTTCTCTTTCGTGTTAAAGTTCCTGAGGATTATGATTAACATGATTTTTTTTTTATTGCCATTTACTGTAATAATGTTATTGTCTCCCTTAATCCATGTTCTTCCTCCTCTTTGTCCATTTTCTTTTCCCTTTTGCCCCATTTTCTCTTATCATCTACCGTCTTTTGTCCCCCTTTGTTATGATGTGATTTATTCCTCCATGTCTTTTTAAACTGTTCCTCCCTAGTGTTCCTTTAACTATCCAGTAGCATTTTAAATGGGTTCATCTCACAGTCAACTGTCTAATCCAGTCCCCCAGTCTTTTGCCATGTCACATTCCTTGTAACTCGACTGTTGGCAGTCGATCTAAGTATACTGTTACATCAATTTTCTTTATAGAGTTCTTAAAAACACTAATTCTCCCAAAGTATATATATTTGTGTATACCTCTCTCTCTCTCTCTCTCTCTTTCTCCGTCCACCCATCTCCGTAAACCTCTAGAGGCATGTCCCTCCCTCTGTCTCCCCGCCCCCGTAACATCATCTACCCTGTGCTCTCCACACCGTTAGTCATCCACGTCTTCGCTCCACCCCCTCCTGTGCAGACGAGGCGGTGCCCGAGACGGTGGGAGCTGTGGGGACGGTGGAGTCGGTGCCCCTGGACGGCCACCTGCCCATGGACATGCCCCTCTACCACCTGAAGAACATCTACGTAGCCATCGCTACCTTGGCCTCAGCGCTGCTCATCTTCGCTCTGGTGGTGAGTACAGGTTCTCCTCGCGAGTGACGAGCCCTTCCAGTGCTTCGTTTCTCCACCCATTTTGCTTTCCAAAGATAATTTCACAAGGCAAAAGGAACTGGTGCTAGAAGAGAGAGTGTGAGATGTGCGAGAGAGGAAGGATGAATATCTTATGTGAGCCTCACAGAAGAGATAGGACCTTGAACGAACATATTTGAGACTGAATTTTAGACATACCAGTTTCCTACACCGATATATTGACCACCAGGCCAAAGAAGTTAAACTTAGCTTAAGCTAGCTCAGCCTACACCTGGGGCTGGGCTAGGTTAGTTAGGTCAGTGGAGAAGTGGGCAAAAGGTTTTTCAACCTTGAGCAGACAGAGGGCTGAAAAAAGCGAGCAAACTACAATGAAAATGTTGTGTCAGGGAAAAACGCTCGCCTGTCATTTTTGTAAAGCTTTTAAAATGAATTGACGTCGGCCATATAGTACACAATATGATTCATGGCTTCTTTCTGACGTTTCTCACAGAGAAATCGAGTCACTTTTTATACTTTTTTCCACTTGCTGCTGAAATTCATGTGCCTTTGTTGAACTATCAATGTCTTGCAGCGTTCCTGTGATGAAGGGAATTGGTGAGAAATCCTTATAAATGAAAGAATCACCAACCGCGTTGTCCAGCTGAGAGGAAGAAGAGATAAATGTACCACAATAAATGAATTAGATCATACGCATGGTAAATAAAAAACATTCTGGTAGAGGCCTTTCTTTCGTGCTTATTTCACATCAACTAAAAGCCGGAACTAAAACCTGAATTAACGTGAAAGCTAAACAAATCAATCATCTCAAAATAGACGTGTGTCAATGTCCCTTAAGAGCTGTAAAAGACTGCCTCTGCCCGAATTCGATTTACAGGCCAGGATTCAAGAACATTATTGGAACAAAGCACTTTAAAAACCAAGACAGAGGTTACTCGACTGCCTTGAGCTGGTCTCTCATTCATTTTTCACTGAAGGCTAAACATCCTTATCATAATACTCCTTTACTAACAATGTTTTCCATTTCCGAGAATTGAGAAAAGAAGAATAAACTTTGCAGGAGAAGTTAGTCATTCCTATATTATGCTGGAGGACGGTAGAGTAAATTATAACCTCAATCTCTTTCCATGAATCCTGGAAGGCCCCGTACCAATGCAAGTGTGTAAAGACTGACTGTAGTATGTGTAACTGACACTTTGCCTCTCTCCTCTTGTGTCCTACACCCTCCATAAACACACCCTCCCTCTCAGGGTGTACTCTGAGAGACCTCTCTCTCCCTTGCCTGCTACACCTGTACTAAAACCCTCCTTCTCCTAAGGTGTATCCTAAGACCCCCTCTCTCCCTCCTCTCTCCCTGTCTTCCACACACCCCTACTCACCTCTCCCTCTCTCCTCCCCCCTGGGGTGTGTAGCCTAGGGTCGTGTATGTGTGTGTGTGTGTGTGTGTGTGTGTGAGTCACGTGACTTTGGTGTGCCGCAGGTCGGGGCGTGTCACTGCCGGGTCAATAGGACGTACCGCAAGTGCTTTGTCAAGATGCCTCGTCCAAACAGTGTCTTCCATAACGTGAGAAGACCACGGCCCACCTCCCTCTTCGACAAGCCCAGGTACTGTATAGAGAAGAAACTTGTTCTGTATATATATGTATACCCATTATAGATTTCCTCATCCTGATGTATCAGTCTATCTATCATCGTTCCCTTTCTATGTCTGTAGGTTAGAACAGGCTCATTTAGTCGAAAAATTACCCCAAACGCATACTCAATCCAGACCAGAATGTGTCGAAGCCAAGGACAGACTTCCACGTCTATACAGTATTTCTTACTGTTCTACTTTACACCCAATGCTGATGCGTTAGGACCAGAAATTTTTTTCATTTCTCTGGCACAGCACATGCTGTGAAGGTGTTATGGATCCTTAGTTGCTTGAACACAGCACATGCTGTGAAGGTGTTATGTGTGTCCTATATTGCTTGGTCAGAGAACATGCTGTGGAGATGTTATGTGTCCTATGTTCCTCACGCACAACACCTGTTTGTGAGGGCGCAATGGCTCCTCTGTGAGAGACAATAGACCACAGTGTTACGTCTACCTTCAGTGTAACGAACCGACAGCTTCAAAATACCTACCAATGGGGATTCTTCTAAGACCTCCTGACGGCGCCGCCTTGGGCACATTAATCAATGAACCTTCTCTCTTTTGCCGCCTTTAAAAAAACAGGGGAAAATTAATAACCTTCCTTCAGCTTTTGAAGGATATTGAAGGGCGTCGTCATAATCATATAAGTAAACATGGACGAAAAAATCCGTCGTCTTTTTTTCCCAGTAGGAGCTACAAGACCACACGTGCCTCTCTCTCTCTCTCTCTCTCCTCCTCCTCCTACTCAGTCTCCTCTTTTTGTAGTGATCTGTCTTTCGTAGGCTTTCAGTTCCTTGTTCATTTCTATTTATATATGTACCTGGAGTTTATATTGACCCTGTGTGCGGGAAAAAAGGCCTTAAATGTAGCCATACCTAACACGTGAAGGATCTGATCCAATTATCCTCCTTCATGCTCACGTTACCCTACACCGTTCTTGGCGGATGCGCCGAGGTGTGGAGGTCCTCCACAGGGCCTCCTGACAACACCTCACTTTGTCCTTAAGAGAGAAGTGGTGGTCATCACAAGACCCCCTTGGTGCAAGCAAGCTCCAGGTGCCTCATAGTATTGAATGAGCCAAGATCAGTGTTGGTAACGCCTTTGGATCTTCTCTTGTTTTGCTTTTGATATCCTGCAGCTTCGCTTTTTTCGTACGTTATTCACTGATGCCCCCTGTGCCATGCCCTTGAATTCTTAACTACATCCTCCCCTCATTGCTGCCCCCGTCTCCTGGTCCCTCTGCCACCGTCTTCCGTCCCACTGCCACCGTCTCCCGTCCCTCTGCCACCGTCTCCTGTCCCTCTGCCACCGTCTCCTATCCCTCCATTATATAGTCTCCTGTCCAACCAAACCGTCTCCTGTCCCTCCACCGCGCTGTCTCCCGTCCCTCCAACACCGCGTGCCTCCCATCCCTCCAACACTGTCGCCCATCCATCCCTCCTCCTCCTCAAGAGCCACCAACACCACCACTCTCGCCCCAGCCTGTCCCTCCTCCACCACACCGTCTCACCGAGCATTACCCTCCCGCAGAAGGGGAGACCGGACGAGCGCTCTTCGCCTGGAGGCAGACCCGGACGGCGCCGCGATGCCAATGACGTCGTCCAACTCGAACTCAGACGCCGTGTACTACAACATGGACCTGTGCGACAACCAGGAGCTGCCTCTCATCAAGTAGATGTCGACCAGTCGCGCCTCCCTACCTGAAGGGAAGGGAGGGGGGGGGGCGGCACCTCCACCTGAAGGGGGGTGGAGGTGTACCCCGCCTGAAGGAGGCATCTCACCTGAAGGGGGATAACCCACCTGAAGGAGGGACGGACACCCCCAACCTGATATATTGTTGAAACACTTTAATCTTTACTCTTAAAAGCATTTAACTCTCCTCATCTCGACCAGTAGAATGACTTAAAGAAAGAAAGGAGATGAAAGATAATTTACATACTGTACTGTAACGTAATCATACATTGATTATCTTATTTCTAGGATCCGTAGTGTAATCACATTTATTATATTAGTTACGTATCTATATGTATGCGTAAAAGAACGATCAGAACCAGCGAACGGGTTGCTTTTTTTTATTGAGAGAGAGAGAGGGAATCTTTGACTGAAAGATGCGAAGGGAATCGTCTCGTATCGGTCTGAAAATGCGATTGATTTTCTGGCTTTTATTTCGCTCTAGAAGAGGCATGACTGACTGCGTGTGTTTGCCAACGCCTTGATAGGTGATGGAACTGTACGAGGCATAACGAGAGTACCGGACAATTTCGTCTGAATCACTCTGGTCTCATCCGGAGATTCAGGAAAGCTACCTTCGCGTCTACCGTCGGCGCCGGCGGCGCCACTACCACAACCGCCTTCATCGCTCTCGATGATTCTCGGAAGGCATGACTGGTGGAGGAATTATGAAACGCCAGGCTAGAGTTTCCGCCACCGAAACCCCAACATGAACAGTGAAACTCCAATGGAACCACATGAAACGTCGGTGCGTCAAACCGGTACTGATGTCAAAGACTGATATCCTTGACTCCGAATTGGCAGTAACTGGCAGTTACTGTTGGTTTCGTTGTGTCTCAGCGTCAAGTATGCCATTTACAGAATTCAGGAAGGAGGAATAATCCCACAGAATCTCCCACCAGTGTCCATGAGCGGTTCATCTCCTAACGCTTCGAAGCACCAACACCAGTGTTCGACACACTACACAACGAACCCCATCCTGCAGGAACGTATGGATGTCTTTAGAATAAAGAGATCGATATAACAAACTGCAGGTTGTTCAATAAAGATACAAAGCGATCAAATAAAAATAAGTAAACAGTAGAGGATAAGATTAATTTCAAGTCAAGGGAGAGATAAACGATCAGTATGAATGAGGAAGACATAAATGTGGTTTACCATAGGAAGACGTAGCGTGAGAATGTTACCTGCATGTTGACTGGTACCTGGTATCAATGTGTTGTACTAAACGTCTGTTAGGAATGATGCATTACAATCTCACGTGGGGAAAACATTCTTAGACCAGCCACTTCAAGAGTGTGTGCTGGTGACAAGAGGCAGATTATCCTGTGGTCAATTTGTTGACAATTACTCGGATCGCTTTGATATATATAAGCTTATCAATAGGTCTCGAGGTAAGCTTTAAGCTGAGGGTCTTAATCACTAGTTGTGTCAGAGATAAGACGGTCCAATTGTTATCAGAGGTAACGAGAGTGTGCGCCTGGATGAGTTTCTTTGAGTCGAGAGAGAGAGAGAGAGAGAGAGAATGTGTAACGGAACGTCTTTCGGCAAAACTGAGGCCAGAATTTACCGAAATTGGAAAAAGAATACAAAAAAAATTATGTATTTTCCAAGCACTGCTAGCCAAAAGCTTAAAAGAGCCGAAGTGTTAAGTAAATGCTGAAGTATGAGGAATTTCGTTCACACTTATGAAACACTATAAGTACATCAAACTGAAATTTTTAAGACATTTTCTAAGTATCACTAGATCTTACACTCCGTTGTTTATCGTTCTGGTTAAAATTAGTTTACCAGGTCTTGCTTGACCTGGTGAACCAATTCCCTCTTTACATAAACCTTAAGAACAAAGAATTCGTAACGTGATTTCCTTTTCTTTTTTTTCACCAGTCTAATTATTAATGTGAGTTTAGATTTTTAAGAGATCAGCTGGTGACTTCTTTCAGGGAACGTATTCATTCTGCAAATCCATCTTTGGAGCTCTCGGTAGCTCAGAGAAAAAGGTGCTGATCCTGGGGTGTGAGGAACTCTCTGCCTTCACAATGCGTTCTGCAGTTACGATAAAAGTTGTTTCGTCATTTCGATTTCCACCGACGAGTGTAGAGTGAGCCATATGAGGCGCACTTAGCGCCACCGAAGCGCATGTTGACCTGTAACATAGAAAAAAAAATAATCTAAATGGCTTTACTAAATAGTTTTTGGTCTACTTAGATTCTGTTGTTCATGTGCACCTTTTTTTTTAACAAATTCCTTTTTTTTTTTGAATCATTCAACAAGAAACATCACTAATTCTACTTCTTATGTGAGGTAGGTGAAGTGGAAGGTATAGCTTGTGTGTGCGTGTGTAAAAGCCACTGAACTCTGGACTACACACAGTCTGGTGGGAGGAGAGTGAAGACTTGTGTGTGTGTGTGTGTGTGGAGGGAGGTGGGGATGCGCACCCACAACTCCGCAGACCTAAAGAAGTGAGTTGATGGGATTGTGGTCACCCGAACCACAAGTTCCCCTTCCCCCAGACCTGTAAAGACACACATATAGCAGTGAGTGTGATGAGTAGGACGAGACCTCATTACCAGAGATCTCCTCCTCTGAGCTGGGCTTCATACAGGCTGTGGTCAGATGAGAAACGTCTTGAACTACATTTGGAAGTGCGGTAGTGAAGATCCCACTGTGATAACACGCTATGGATGCGTCTCATCGCAGAATTGCTTCAGAGAAATGAACGACTGTGTGTGTGTGTGTGTCATAGCAAAAAAAAAAGAAAAAAACACATTTCTATGCTTTTCTTTGTAAACATTCATTCCAAAATATTATTTCTTTGGTCCATTACGGTTAAGTGAATCGTCTGAGGTGTTCAACGTCTTCACATCAGTGCCAAGGAAAAGAAAGAATCACTGGAAAAATGATATAACGAAGTAGTGACTTAAGGAAAAAAAATCATGACCTGGCTACTAGAAAAGCGAGGTCCATGGCTCACCTGCACCACATATTTTGCTCTGCTGGTGACCTGTGTGCGATCAGTGCCAAGATCTCGAAATCCTTCTGCTTTCAGCTGCGTTAGTCGTCGTTATAACGGACACCCACACAAGTGACAATGACTCCAGCAAGCAAAACGTTCAACGCGACGTTGCTACACATCCTGTCTGTCTTGCAGGGTGACGAGGTTGCAAACGTTTGCAAACGTTTCACTGTCGACCATAGTAATTGTGAGGATATGAGTTTTAAAAAAGTAAGGCTTCATTGTGATGCTCTATTACACTGCTGAGCTGCGAGATATATATATGTATATTAGGGTCAACTTTAAGAAGGGAAAAAAAGACGTGAGGGGTAAAATATTGACCGCGTTTTATCTCTTTGCTTTACGAGAATAGTAGACTAGTTTCAGGATAGGGGCAGCTTATTCCACTCATGGAGTGTAGTGCATCCTAAGGGAAAGGCAGTCAGAGCTGAAGTCTCATTATGGCTAATCTTGTTCAAAAATATGCACAGTATTTTCTCGCCATTTGTTGAATACACACACACAATATTAGTGATTTTTACAAGTATGGCCAGATTTACTCTTTCCTTTACTATTTGTATATTATTATTATCATTATCATTATTATTGTCACTCAACTCTTCTCCACTTTCCTCGTAGACCTAAGGAGAAGTGGGGATTTTTAAAGATATATTTACGATACCATTGTATAAATGTCCATATTTGTTAAAAGGGAAAAAAAAAAATCACTATTTTGTCCATTTCTGTGGGCGTGTAAAATGTGCGAATTGTCCGTCTTTTGATTTGTAGAATTTTGTATAGCTTCACGCTCTTTTGGAAAACAACAACGTCTGTATTTATAAGAGTATCTTTTAATTAAAAGTAGACTTAAGGAATTCTAATGTAATGATTTTCAGAGTAATACAATAAATATCCATCACTATAGATGTTGTAGATCTGTGTTTTGCTGTGGGGTTGGTTCCCTTTTCCCTCGAGTCTTTGGCCTGATTCTGATGAGATGGATTCTCCCCGAGTATCTCATACCGAGGGAGTGTACGACTACATATATGTACTGCCAGCCATTGTGGTACGACCACATTACTAGGCCTGATGCCACTGCCACTTGGACTACCGCTACTACTACTACTATCACTACTACTGCCGCTGCTGCTGCTACTACTACTAATAGTACTACTACTACTACTACTACTACTGCTTCTACTACTACTACAACTACTACTACTGCTACTACTACTACAACTACTACTACTGCTACTACAACTACTACTACTGTTGCTGCTGCTTCTGAGCAGTTCCTGAAGGATGTAAGGCTCCCTGTGTAACACAGACATTCAAAAAGGTAATAAGTCACTGCTCGGAGATCTATCGTCGAAATAGCTTCTTCACGCCAGTAGTAGGGAAAACTGGTGCGGAAACCATCATTTGGGACGGAATTGTAAGCCATTCAAAGGACCACCACTTGATGAACGATTGCCAGCAAGCTCTCACGCCTGACAAAATCAGCTTAATCTCTTTAGATTTCTGCGTGAAAGGTTGCTAAAAAAAAAAAAAAAGAAGCTGTCACAATTTACACAGATGGAGCTGAACTTCTGTCCACCGCATCCTCGTCTCCTCCACCTCCAGCTATGTGAGGTGGATCCACAGGGGAGTGGTTGTGGAGAGGGAGTCTTCTGGCGGAGTGTCGGCAGACGATGCTTAATGTGATTGACCAGAGGAGGAGGAGGAGGAGGGAGGTGACTGTGACTGTATGGTTGACTGACAGTCACACGCCACAGTCCCTTCACAACGCGGGTTGGAATGGAAGGCCAGCGTGTAGGTGGACAGTTTAAGCGTACATCCACACCACCTCCGGGGTCTTAAAAGTAAACTCAGATTACCCTTGGGACTTAAGAGTAAGTTCAGATTACCTTTAGGGCCTTAAAAGTAAGCTCAGATTACCTTCCGGGCTCTAAGAGTACGTTCAGATCACCCTCTTTCCCCACACCTCGAGTGAAGACGAGATAATAAATCCCAATGTAATCCTCGTTCCTCGGCCCCTAGTCTTAAGGTAAAGTACTCAGGATTTTCTCTCTTAATAGGCGTCAGGACTCAGCGTCAAACTCAACTCAGTCTCCTTCCTCACCGGCCCTGACCTGGCTGGTACTTCCTAGTGGTAGTCTCTCGCTCTCGCTCACCCAGTAGCTGTTTTTATTAGAATAACAGATTCGCGCTCCCCAGCAGCGGGTGACACACACACACACACACACACACATGGGGAGGGCTTGCAACGGGTCCTCTTTAACGGCAACAGAGGCTGGTGAAAAATGCATCAGTGGGCCAAGTCTTGCCTGAACCAGAGCAGGCTGGGTTCCCCGGCCATTCACTCTCACACACACACACACACACACATCCGCCACACCGCCACTGCTCCAGGAATAGGATAGGACCTATTCCAGCCACACACACACACACACACGCACACACACACACTCGCACTCGCACAACACGTGCTCCATTCTGGTGACTGAAGATTCTGTGATATGTGTGTGTGTGTGTGTGTGTGTGTGTAAAGTTCCTATTTCATGATTTCCTATTCAATGCTTTTCACCACATTCTGTTCACTCAAACCCTTTTTTGTGTGTTACATACAGTCTTTCCCGGTCTAGATACCTGATAAAGTCATCCCCAGTTTGACTGTCTGACACAGTCACATCCAGCTCAGTTCCCCGACACCATCTCGAAACATTCCGTTCGATTAGTTATAAGGCCAGCAACACCGATGGACTGGAGAGGTTAAATATTTTCTCTAGTCCTGTCGCGTTCGGCTGTCCTTTGGATTTGTGTGCTCACGCGTTCGTTCCTTTAAGAGAACGGAATGCAGGACGTGTCCTAGGGTGAGAGATAAATGCAGCTTCGAGGGGAAAATCCACGAACGCACTTTCTCTCCCATAGAAAGTCGACATCCATTCAGAGCTCATCCCAAACTACCGAACACTATATGAACCTTTTATATATATATATATATATATATATATATATATATATATATATATATATATATATATATATATATATATA
>JAYMFT010084820.1:0-14190 GCA_038088735.1 Panulirus argus | reverse complement strand
CAGGTATTCCCAATCACTAGTCTTTTTTCAGCACACAAATCCACGAGTTCTTCACCGTTTCCATTCACAACACTGAACACCCCATGTGCACCAATTATTCCCTCAACCGCCACATTATTCACCTTCGCATTTAAATCACTCATCGCTAATACCCGGTCTCGTGCACCAAAACTGTTGACACACTCACTCAGCTGCTCCCAAAACACCTGCCTCTCAAGATCTTTCTTTTCATGACCAGGTGCATAAGCACTAATGATGACCCATCTCTCACCATCCACTTTCAGTTTTACCCACTTCAATCTAAAATTCACTCCCTTACACTCTATCACACGCTCCCACAAATCTTGTTTCAGGAGTAATGCTACTCTTTCCTTAGCGATACAACGCCAGGAACAAAAACGAGAAATGCCGCATTCGGTCATAAACATTCTCTAACTTCATAAGTAATGACCGAAACCATGGCTTAACTCGGCCGCTCCGCATGCACTGGTTCAGTTCCAGTTCTCTCTGTCCCGTGTACGCCTTTCACCCCCTCCTACGTGTCTAGGCTTTAATCACTCAATTTTTTTTTTCAGTCCATCCTTCTATTGGCAATTTGGTCTATCTTTTATTCTTGTTCCCTTCACTTCTCATATATATAACCTCTTTGTTAATCTCTCCTCACTCATTCTCTTCGTATGTTCAAAACATTTTTGCTCATCCTCTTCAGCTCTCCCAACCGCACTCATTTTATTACCACACCTCAGTCTTACACTTTTATGATTTAATCGATTAAACTACACCACACCACATATCCTTAAACGTTCCATTATCAACTCATCCACCCTTGTCTGCACATTATCATCTGTAACCCATGTCTTGCACCCATATGATATTGTTCAGACTACTATACCATTAAGCATTCTCATTTTTACCCTCCCAGACAACGACATCTCTTTCCACACATTCTTCAGTACTCCTAGAATCTTCGCCCTGTCACCTACCCTAAGACTCATATCCGCTTCCATGGTTTCATTCGCCGCCTGTCCACTCCCATGCATTTAAAACACTTCATGTCCTCCAATTTCTCTTCATGCAAACTCACACCCCAGATAACCAGTCCCTCACCCTTCATTCATTCACATGTACTCTCAACTCCCTCCTTTCACACACTCTTCCAAAAACAGTCACCCATGTGTGCAGTTTCTCATTCCAATCTACCACCAGTGCTGTTATCATAAGCAAACGACAACAAACTCTCTTTCCAAGTCCTCTCATCCCCTACAGACTGAATTCTTGTCCATCTCTCCAAAACTATCGTATTACCTCCTTCACCACCCCATCCATAAACATATCAAACAGCCATAGCGTCATTACACAGCCCTGTATCAGAACAGCCTTCACAGAACAACCTTCTCTTGAAACCACTCACTTTCCTCTCTTCCTACTCGTACATAAGACCTACATCCTTGATAAAAAATTTCTCACTATCTCTAAAAGCTCTCCTCCCGTACGACATATCTTCAAAACCCTACACAAAGTATCTCTAATAACCATATCATATGCTTTCTCCAGATCCATAAACGCCACACGCCAATCCTTCTGCTTCTCTAAGTATTTCTCACAAGCATTCTGTAAAGCGAATACCCGATCCACACACCCAATACCATTTTTGAAACGATAGAGTTTCTCTCTATTCCGATGCTCTGTACATGCCTTCACTGTCTCAATCGCTATTCTCCCATACAACTTGCCAGGTAGACTCAACATGCTAATACTCGGTAGTTTGAATACTCACCATTTTCCCCCCTTCCCTTTGTGCAGTGGTACAACACATACATTCCACCAATCCTCAGGCAATTCACCATGATCCATACATCCACTGAAAATCCTAAGTAACCAATCAACAGCATAGTCACCCCCTGTCTTATCAGAAATTCAACTGCAGTATCATCCACTCCAGCTGCCTTGCCACATTTCATCTTACGTAAGGCTTTTACCACCTCCTCTTTCTTCACAAAACCACTCTACATGACTCTCTCAACAGACTTTCAAAGTACTCGCTCCGCCTCTTCACTTCATCACTACCTGTTACCATTACCCCATTTACTCCCTTTACAGATATTCCCATTTGTTCTCTCGTTTCTCGCACACTATTTACCGCCTTTCAAAAGATCTTATTCACCCTAAAGTTTAATGATAATCGCTCACTCCAACTCTCATTTGCCCTATTTTCCAACCCTTGCACCTTCCTCTTGACCCCCTGCCGCTTTCTCTTATATCTCTCCCAATCATTTGCAGTCCTTTCCTCTAAGTACCTCTCTTTTCTTTTTCACGAGCAACTTCACTTCTTCATCCCAACACTCACTAGCCTTTCTAATTTGCCCACCTTTCACCATACGCATGCCACATGCATTTCTCACATATGCAAGCACTGCTTCCTTAATTATCTCCAATTCCTCACCCACTCTCCTAGATTCCTTTACTCTCACATTTTGCCATTCTGCACTCAATGTCTTTAGTATTTCTTCACAAAAGTCTCTTTTCCAGGCTCACATACTCTTACCACTCGCTTTCACCTACAATGCTTCCTCATTTTCGAAAACCTCTACAAATCTTCACCCTCGCTTCCACAAGATACTAAATGATTAGATATCCCTCCAGCTGACCCTCTAAACATATGCACATCCTCAGTATGTAATCCAATAATGCCTGCTGACCTTCTTTCCTACTTACATTACGAATACTTGTGTATATCCCTCTTCTTAAATAAGGTATTCTCAATCATCAAACCTTTTTCAGCGACCAGCCTCACAAGCTGTTCACAATTTCCGTTTACACTACTGAATGTGCCATGACCCCACATATATATATATATATATATATATATATATATATATATATATATATATATATGTATGTATGTATGTATATATAAATGATTCGGAGACGGAAAAGAGGAAGCGGCAAGTCAATAGGAAGATGAATAGTACTGAAATAGAAAGTAGATGAGAGATGGTATGACATTAATTTGTCCGTGACTGGAGCCTTCTACATAATAAAAAAGAAAAAATTTCTGGTAGAAATAGAAAATAGTTTGGAATGAGCTTAATGGTATGAGATGAATAAGAAAACAAACTAATGAATCACAGAGGGGAGCGGACGGAAGAAGAGACGGACTAAATATTCCTCTAATATGAAATCATCTTTGCAGGTTACATGATTTAAGAATCATGATAAAACAATAATCAAGTTATCACACGACAGAAC
The DNA here is from genome assembly GCA_038088735.1 of Panulirus argus. Classification (NCBI taxonomy): domain Eukaryota; kingdom Metazoa; phylum Arthropoda; class Malacostraca; order Decapoda; family Palinuridae; genus Panulirus; species Panulirus argus. The sequence continues at coordinate 10,941 of JAYMFT010084820.1, read as the reverse complement.
AGTTTACTAATTTGAAAATGCTTCCATATGTTGCTTTTCTAAACCACACTGGGTTTGGAATGTCTTGCCTCATCCACATAACAGACATACCAAAGTCAATGAGAAGCAGCCTAATTTCTTTTAGCCATCCTGACAAAAACTTCTTCCAATCCAGTTTTAAAAGGCATCGGTTTATTATGCAGCTCAACTTGCCACATTTACCACTTATTAGTGTTTCCCAGTATTCTGTTATTATACATTTTATGTGACTCTCAACAGGCAATCTACACAGCTTTCTATACAGGTTAGAATTACATGTTTAGCACATATTCTAAGAATCTTATATAGAGTTTACCTAACTCTTTGCCATCATCATATTCCCACACCTCAAACCCATAAGTCATGCTTGGCAGTATTGTTGAATCAAAAAGGTTAAGCTGGAGACCATTGGGCAGATCCAACTTGAAATATTTTCCCGTCGAACTGTACATCGATCTTGATGCCTGTTGTTTAAGTTCCATCTGACTGCTCTTATATCTATCGTTATAGTTATGTAATAACTCCAAGTACTTGTACTGAAATGCTCTGCATTTACTCTTCCAAATATAAGTATTTTCGTTTTGCATCTATTTGTGTCTAGCTGCCAGGCTGTACAACATTTCTCCGTGTCATTATTAGCAAGTATAACTGTGCTATTTGTATACATCAAAAAATATTCCGATACCTATGACGGTGAAAAGCATAGGATTTCATATTATTACACATGTTTTTAATTACATTGTCAACTTTACCATTATTGCCATGATTTACTAATCTATGCCTAAAGCCATCTTTACATAATGCGTGCCTCCAGGCAGTTTGGGGTAGATGAGGTGGAGGCTGAAAGGCGAGTCGGTTGTTGTTTGCTGAGAACACAACCCTGGCGACAGACTCGAGTGAAAAACTGCAAAAGTTGGTGAATGAGTATGGTTCTGTGTATAAAAAGAGGAAAATGAGACATCATGTGAATAAAGGTAAGTTAATGAGGGTTAGGAGAGAGAGAGACAGGTAGGTTTGGATGTAAGTCAAAGTAAAGTGAACCTGAAGGAAGTGGGGTGTTTAGATACCTGGTAGTGGACTTTGCGGCGGATGGAACTATGGTGGCGCAAGTGAACCTTAGGAAGGTTTAGGAGGATAAAGATCTAGGATGCGCTGAGGAGTGTGTAGAAAGACAGGTCCCTGCGTGTGAGGATGAGGATCATTTCTGTATTGTACTGTACTGAAGCGAGGCGAGGACCCTAAATGAAAAAGTATGGAAGAGTCTGCTGTGTTAGGAATGAAATACTTGAACAGAATATGTGGTATGAGGAGGCTTAATCGAGCAAGAAATGAGAAGATTTTGTCGTGAACTCCTTAGAGCCATTAGTGGCCTGTGTTAACTAATCGTCCAGGGTGAGAACAATGTTTACATACTGATAATTAAATGCACTGCCCATTACAGTAGGGTCATTAACATCGTATCATCTCAGAGCAAACATTGTGGAGTTTCTCATAAGTTCTTTATTATGATAAGATGGCCGATTATTTTCCTCGTGCATTCTGCATTACCTTCACAGGCCGCCAGCTTCATTTAAAGGAACGTTCATTTGCCTTTTTTGATGACACTTTTCTAACGTTGCATTAGTTTTTGAAGCACATTTCATGAGTCTACAGGATAATTAGCAGCACGCAGCAGAACTTGATTTCTTTGTCGAATATATTTCAAAACGGTTATAGCTTCATAAGGTTTGTCAAAGCACTCCACATAAACAGCCAAGTATCGGGAGCAAAAACCAAAGTAATAACTATAGAAAAGGGAAAGTGAACCAACATTGCGGCGTAGGGCAAGAGGGTCAAGTCTGGAAGTTAGCCTTGGAGAGATAATAAGTCGGACCGCTTTCAACTCAAATCTGGCAAATAAAGATGGAGAGCTATAATCACCCCAGATGTGAGAGCAGTACTCCAGAACCACCCTAGATGTGAAAGCAGTACTCCATACAAGGTCGAATCAATCCTTTGTATCAAAGGAGCAACTGTTCCAAAGAAAAGAAGCTTCGATATCTAAACAGGATGCTCAGTCTTTTAGAGGCAGACTTAGCTATTCCCGTAATGTAGGGATTCCAATAAAGAGTGGGTGTTACAGTAATATGTTCATTGAGTCAAGAGGTGGAATTACAGAACTGTCAAAGGAGAGACGAGAGTTGAGGAGTTTTCAATAGAGAGATGAGTAGAAACTGGGTCTTTGAGGCATGAAACTCAATTAGATTTCGTCTACCCCACTGAGATATCTTCTCAAAGTTTGAGTTTATTTAACAGTCTGCGTCAAGATGAGATAAACATAGAGTTAGAGAAGAGGGAGCAGAATTGAATGATGTGGTGGAATAGAGTGTTGACTCGTCAACGTATGAGTGCATTGTTTATTTGTGAAAGAGACGAAATCATTGAAAAAAAGGAGAAAAAGTATAGGAGACAGGGCAGAACCTTGAGGGACACCGCTGTTGATGGAGAAAAGGGGTAGGCTGATACATCAACAATTGCAGAGATAGACCGGCCAGAGAGGAAGCTAGAGATGAAAGAGCAAAGTGAAGGAGGGAAGCCAAAGGAGGGGAGCTTAGAGATCAGACCCCGATGCCACACCTTGTCAAAAGCTTTGGCTGTGTCAAAGGCAACTACACATGACTCCTCAAAATCTTTCAAGGATGATGACCAGACATTAGTAAGATAAGAAAGAATATCAGTAGCGCATCTCGCCTTATGGAAGCCATACTGGTGATCAGAGGGAAACTGAGTTTCGAAGCGTCTAAGAATATGAAGTTGAAGTGGGATTAAAAGACTTTGGAAATGGTAGATGTCAAAGCAATAGGACGATAGTTTGAAGGGTCAGAAAGGTCACTCTCCTTGGGGATGGGATGTATCAATGCATGCTTCCAAAGAGAAGGAAAAATTTTGGTTTTTAAACAGAAACGGAACACACGAGCAAGCATAGTCACAAGTTCAGAGGCACATTCTTTTACTACAAGGGGATGGATGCAATCAAGACAATAAGCCTTTCGGACAGTCCGAAATGAGATTACGGGGAGAGGCAGAGAATTAGTTAAAGGAGCATCAGGGTGTGAAGGAATATTTGAGTCACCCAAAAGGGATTTAAAGGAGAAACAGGAACCATAGAAAGTTGCTTATTCTACGGAAAGTGAAGGAAAGATAAAGCTACAGAAGTGATTGGAGATGCCCTTATCTAAAGACCAAAACTATCTATTAGTGGATGACAAGGAGAGGTTATCACATTTCCTTTGAATAAAGGAACGCTTTGCCTCACGAATACTGGATTGCAATGATTACAGGCAGTAGGTTGTTGACAACAGCCGCCCAGGGTGGTACTACCGTCCTGGCTGAGGAGGGTTAAAGTGGTGCCTAGAACCATCTTACACTTTCCATGTCAGGATTGATGGTCTTACTTTCTATCTCATCAAAACGGCACTAACGGGCTAGTCCTACCATCTTCTTACAAGCACCACACAACTAATCATACCTTGCTTATTATCATTATTTTTTCCACATAAGTACTCTTGCCAATTCCTGTCCACCCAAAATTTATGAATATAGCCATGACAATGTCCGTCAACTCTATGGCCCCTAATCCCCGGCATCATGGGGTGTTATGAATCTCTGGGTTCCTGCCTGACTCTACTGCCAATGAGAGGGAGGGCTCCGGCAGTAATAGTACCGGCCCCTCCCATGACTTTTTCCTCTCTGAGACCTTCCTCTTTTTCTGTTCAGTATACCAACATTCGTGGTTTCTCTAGTAACCTCTCCTCATTTGAACATCATCTGTCTAGTATCTCTACTAATGTCTTACTTTTATCTGTGACACAGTTGCCTAATGATGTTCTCACTAGTCCCTTTTTGATATCTAACTATAATCTCCACTCACGTTTCCGATTCAAAGGTGGTGTTTGGTCTTATTCCAATATAAGCACATCTGTTGCACGCCTAAGGACCTAGAGTCTCCATTTTTGATGATATATGGCTCAAAGTCTGTCTCCCATCTACCACACTTGTCCTCTGTTTCGCCTATTGCTCGTCAGATTCTACAAATTTTATATCCTTCTTCGACTATCTAAACTCCTGCCATGAGACTTGACATCCTCTCACCCGCAAGCAGAGATTCTCTACCTTGGGGATTTCAACGTTCACCATAGGGAATGGTTGAATTCCTCCCATATGGATGGTGGGGGGACCAAAGCCCTCACGTTCTCCATTCTCAATGATTTAGAGCAAATTATATCCCACCCTATCCATATTCCTGACCGCTATGACCACTCTCCAGATATTTTTGACTTGTTTTTCACCTCCTGTCCATCTCGCTGTAAATGCACAATTTCGCCCCCAGTTGGTTTATCTGATTATACTCTCATAAATGTATCTGTTCTACTGGCACCTGAATAAAGCAAACTGGAATCAATTACGTAACTTCTTTTCTGACTTTCCTGGGGTAAATTACTCTCTATTATGAGGTAATGCTTCTGTCTCCTCCAAACGCAAACCGCGGTTTATCTTGCGGGAATGGAAGTATTTATCCCCCCTTCCTCCAAGACTACTTCATCCAATCCATGGTTCAACTGTTCCTGTTCTGAGGCCATTCAGGCAAGGGATCAGGCATATCGGGCTTGGAAAAAAAAACCCAACCTGTGGCTCCCATTCAGCTTTTATCACCGCCCGTAATCGCTGCCAGAGCGTTATCCATGAGGCGGAGCGTTCCTAAATTTAAAGGAAGTGCGATAACCTGTCCTCGTCATCCACGAATAGGTCTTTCTGATCTTTAGCTAAGAGCATCTCTAACACCTTCTGTCGCTCTACCTTTCCTTCACTTTTCTGTCCTGACAGTACTATAGCTGTCTCTCCCTTTGACAAAGAAACTTTCTTTATTTACCGTTTCTCCTCTAACTCCACCTTGGATGACTCTAACATTCACTCACCCCCTTGCTCCTCTTACTAATCTTATGACTCCTCCTGTCATCTCTTTTTGGACTGTCCGAAAAGCGCTTCTGGCTATGGACACAAGCAAGGCTTATGTTCCTGATTGCATTCATTCCCGTGTACTGAAAAAGTATGCCTTTGAACTGGCCCCTGTGCCTGCCCGTCTATTCCGTTTCTGTTTAAAAACCAAAACTTTTCCTTCTCCTTGGAAACATGCTTTCATACATCACATTCCTAAGAATGGTGACCGTTCTGACCCCTCTATCTATCGTCCTGTTGCTTTGACATCTACCATTCCCAAATTCTTTGCATCCCTCCTCAACTCCCATATCCTTAAGCACCTCAAAAATAACAGTATTCGCTCTGATCACCAGTATGGTTTACCTAAGGCGAAAGCCACTGGGAATATTTCTTCCTATCTCACTAATGTCTGGTCATCCTCCCTGAAACATTTTGGGGAGTCATATGTAGTTACCTTCGACATATCTAAAGCTTTTGACAGGGTGTGGCATCGGGGTCTCATCTCTAAGCTCCCCTCTTTTGGCTTCCCTCCCTCAATTAGCTCCTTCATATCTTGCTTCCTCTCCGGCCGATCTATATCTGTGGTTGTTGATGGATCAGCCTCCCTCCTTTTCTCCATCAACAGCGGTGTCCCTTAAGGGTATGTCCTGTCCCCTACACTTTTTGCCCTTTCTTATCAACGAGTTCCCTTCCTCCACAAATAATACAATGCACTCATACGCTGACGACTCAACGCTGCATTCATCCACATCCTTCAATTCTACTTCCCCTTCGCTGACTCGATCTGCATCTCTCCTTGACACAGCTTCCACAATGAACTCGGACTTACATAGAATATCTCAGTGGGGTACACAAAATATTTTTAAGTTTAATGTCTCCAAGACCAAATCTTTACCCATCTCTCTCTCTCTCTCTCTCTCTCTCTCTCTCTCTCTCTCTCTCTCTCTCTCTCTCTTCAAAACTCCTCACAACTCTCGTCTCTCCTTTGACGGTTTTTTAATTCCACGTCTTGACTCAGTGAACATACTAGATATTACAGTGACATCCACTCTTTCTTGGAAACCTTACATTACGGGAGTAGCTAAGTCTGCCTCTAAGAAACTGGGTGTCCTGTTTAGATGTCAAAACTTCATCTCTTCTGAACAGTTGCTTCGTTTATACAAGGGACTGATTCATCCTTGCATGGAGTACTGCTCTTACATTTGGGGTTGTTCCAGCTGTGTTTCCTTACTTGACATAGTAGAGTCGAAGGCGGTCCGACTTATAAACTGTCCCAGGCTAACTTCCAGACTTGACCCCGTTGTCCTATGCCGCAATGTTGGTTCGTTTTCCCTCTTCTATAGGTATTACTTTGGTTTTTGCTCCAGAGAGCTGGCTGCTTGTATGCCCCTACCGCTAGTTAGACCACGCAATATTCGGTAAGCTGCTGCATTACATGATTATTGTGTGAGCATCGGCAACTCAAGAGTGGGCCGTTACGATACGTGCTTCTTTCCCTCCACGTCGAAGCTTTGGAACTCTCTACTTTCTCATGTCTTTCCCAGTAACTATGACCAGACACATTTCAAAAGATAGCTTTTTCACTTTTTAAAAAATTCGTAAATACTTTCCTTTGTCTTTTCCTTTTCGTTTCATAATTCTACTTGTATCCCCTGTGGCGTGTTGCCGGAGGAAGTGGAGAATGGGGAGAGAGCCTTTGCTTTGCTATCATTTTTTTCTACTGCTTTTAAGGGGACTACATTTATTTGTATATCGTGTTAAGACCAGACCACCTCGCTTGGAGCTTGTGTCTGTGTGGTCTGTGCATATAACCTTCTTCTCTCTCTCTGTAAATGAATATAAAACAGAGTAAACAAGAAATCGTTTGAATGAACCCAGCACACTTTCAGTGATCATGAGGCACTTAGGCACAATTGGAATACCTGAATTAAGCTTCGCGCGTCGTAATTGAACTGATACACTTAAAGTGGACGCGGAGCACTTCGAATGAACATGAGGGGCACTCCTATTGAAAGCAGCATAAAAGATGGTACAGTAATATACAGTGACTATTATGACTTTGAGGAGAATGTGGTGCATGTGTTCTAAACATGGCCAATAACGCACAACATACACTTGGTGAACGTAAAATACTTAGGGTGAAGATAAACAACTAATGTGGCATATGAGGCACAAACAGTTATATGAATCTAATTATCTCTCTATGAAACTCGATGTATCAGAGTTACCAGGAGAGCTATTGGTGGGATATCACAATAACTAACGTCAGTTTCTACTGGTCATGTTTTTTAACCATAGGTTTGCTACTAAATCACTACTGGGGTTGGGAGCTGGTCTAATGGACCTTACTAACGTATTTTTGAGTGGGTGTACCTAACAGTGCTTTCCTGCTACAAGAGAGGGGTCGTCATCCATGATATGGGAATGATATCGCCATTTAGTCATATATCGACATAATCACTTTAAAGGAAATTAACTGTCAATAAACTATACATGCCTACATGTGGCGGCTGATCACTTTCAACTACTTCATCTCTTGTGTGTATTTTCCCTCTTTCCATAGCAGTTATTCACAGCGTTGAAATTAATCCGGATTAAGAGTTTGTTGAGCTGCATTGCTACGACAGATTAAATCAGAACACAGAGGATCTTTTCTGTAGCCTCAAATTCTTTAAAGTAAGAAAAAAATTTTTTTTCGTAGGTTCGTATCTGAATCTATATATAGACATTCATATACCGTTGCTCAAGACATTAATAGTTAATTGGAGTGCGGATGCGAGAAAAGAATAAAATGAGAATCTCAGTCTCATGCATCTTTCCTCTCAGTCAACGTCTCTTTCATATTATGCCAACCTCTCTTTACCCCGTCCATGGAAGGCTGCCTCCACGGGTAGCAAAGACACGGAAATACTTAACTTCTAGGGCCATGGTTACTCCGTAAACCCAGACTTGGAATCATAGTGTAAAGTTGAATTATATCTTAGAAACATGGCCAGATTAATAATTGATTTAGAATTATAGTCATGCGGCGGGGGCAGGGCTGTTCTGTTGTCAACCATTCAGCAAGAGGGTGAAGGCATGCGCAGAGCATTAAACTAGGTGGAGCGCTTTGGTTTCAGAACTGGTAGAGGATGTGTGGATCAGATGTTAGTTCTAAGGAATGTGTGTGAGAAATACTCTGTGTGCAGCGTTTATGGGTTTGGAGAAAGCATATGATAGGGGTGATGGAGACACCTTGTGGAATATCCGGTGTAGTGTGGGAGGAAAACTGTAATCATTAGTGATAAGATTTTATCAAGGGGTATAAGAGGGGTAGGAAGAGAGGATAGTGAGTGGTTCTAAGCGAAGGTTGGTCTGCGGCAGGAGTGTGAAATGTCACCATGGCTGTTTAATTTCTTATGGATGGGGTGCTGAGGGAGGTAAGCTCAAAACTCTTGGAGAGAAGAGCGAGTAAGCGTAGGGCATGAGGGGTCCTAAAATGTATGTCAGGTGCTGATTGCTGATAACACACTACTGATGTTAGATTCGAGTGAGGAATTGCAGAAGCTTTTAGATGAGTTTGAAAGACAGCGTGAAAAGAAATAGTTTAGAATAAATGTGAATAAAGGAAGGTTATGAATTTAGAAGGAAGTGGGAGAGGCCAATTGGTGTGTGAGTTTGAATGAACCAAAATTGGAGGAAACGAATTGTTTAAGATAACTGGGAGTGGAAATGGTGGCAAATGGAACCATGTAACAGGAAGTGATTCATAGGGTGGGTGACGAGGTGAACGTTCTGGGAGCAATGAGGAATGTAACGAAAGAAAGGCCATTATCTGGGATAGCAAAAATAGGTATGTTTGTAGGTATACTAGCCCCAGCAATGCTATATAGATGCTAGGTATAGGGAAGAGAAGAGGAGGTGTGGAGGAGAATGAAGGTGTTAGAAGTTAAATATGCGAGAATGATATGTGGTGAGAGCTGGTTAGATCGAGTAAGTATTGAAAGAGTAAGAGAGAGTTGTGGTAATAAAAAGAGTGTGGTTCAGATAGATGAAGAGGATATGCTGAAATAGCTTGGACGTGTGAAGAAAATGAGCGACGAGAGGTTGACTAAAGGGATTTATGTGTTAGAAGTGGAGGGAACAAGGAGAAGCGGAAGACCAAATTGGAGATGGAAGGTTGAGGTGAAAAAAGATTTTGTGATCGGGGCTTGAACATGCAGGAGAGTGAAAGACGTGCATAGGTTAGAGTGAACTGGAACGATGTGGTGTACAGGGGTCAACGTGCTATCAGTGGACTGAACCAGGGCATATTAAGCGGCTGGGATAAACCATGTAAAGGTCTATGGGTCCTGGTTGTGGATAGGGACCTGTGATTTCGATGATTTGCACGTGACAGTTAGGGAATTGATGTGAACAAATACGGCCTTTCTTCGTCTATTCTTGGCGCTACCTTCCTACGGCGTGAAAGGGCGTTCAGGTAAAGAAAAAAAATCTTTGCTCTAAGCCTTGTGGTAGCAGCAGTCTAAATAAAATAAACAGTGGATTTTCTCAAAGAAAAAGAATCATAATTTCAGAATATCTATATTTTCAGCAAAGATAGAGAACGAAAGATTCAAAGCCTGACCTCTCGTCAAGAACTGAATTTTGCGACACGCTCTGCCAGTCTCTGACTCGTCAGGCCTTTCCAGATTTTGCTGATAGCAGCACATCCAGTGCTACACTCATCTTAAACAGGTCACTAATGACTAGACTTTCGAATTAGAGATACGAATCATACATAGTTTTTCCCTTAACTCGTTGCCGAAACAATCGTAATATCCACCGTTGATATCATGACACATAAAGAATCATAGTTACCTAGCCGTACTATCTGAGCCAACCAGGGTATGATTGCAAGTGAGATGATGAATGAGTCATTTTCCTAAGTTCCTATTGACAGCCATCAAACAAAGAGGTGAGGACATGGGAAGGCCGAGTATTATCAAGCAGATAAATGAGATGCTGCTTAAATTAAATTTGTGTACCAGCTTCCAGCTTAATAACGTGAAAAATGTAAATTATCTAAGAGCTCTCTGAAATACGGGCCCCATATCTTTCGAGGTTGTCCTTAGTATACAAGCATACAAGCTCAGGTTTATGTGACAGAATGGGTCAGAGTCTGCAGCACACCGATTATAATCTGAAGATGGGCCACTGAAGTTTTACTCTGTGACTTTGTTCACCTCTTGTTGGATTATTCTCATGTGATTCATTAACATCACATTTGTAGTTGGTTGGTCGTAGCCATGTGAATTTTATGTTTATCATTTCTATTATATATCTATTTATCACTTTATGTCTTTATCTTGTTATTAGGAAAAGAACTGTGAAGTTCAATTGTGTCCTGACTAGACACACAAACACCATCCAAGATGGAGTGATGTGTGTTGTGTAAATGCTGGACGTAAGTCATATGATTATACCACAGCACTGATATAGAGTAGAACTATTACACAGGTGAGGTTGTAGCTCTAATTACTTGCTCGACAGAGTGAGGCTTCGAGCAATCCAACATCAGATCTTTGAACATTTGTCGTATGCCTCAGTGTTAGATCCCTTTCTCTATTAAGTAGATGTTACTTTGGTTTTTGCTCCCGAGAACTGAGCGATTGTTTGCCGCCGCCATTCGGTATACTACGTTTACTTAAGAATTCTGTGTTGTACATGATTATCATGTGGCTGTCAGCAGCTTAGTATTGAGCACTTGTAATTTTTGCTTCTTTCCTCACACAGAACTTGAGTACTCAAAACTGCGTGAATTTTCTTATCACATTTTATTTTTTTTTTATGTTGAAGGCTCCAGTCACGGACAAAAGTCCACATCAAGGCCAGGCCCTAAATGAAAAATAGAGTTGAGAAATTGGGAAAAACAGACAGGGAAAATATTTACAAATTTTTGAGAAAGTGAAAAACATGTCTCTTGAA
>JAYMFT010084819.1:0-28494 GCA_038088735.1 Panulirus argus | reverse complement strand
GACAGGAAGTAAGACCAGCAATCCTGACATGGAGAGTGTAGGATGGTTCCGAGCACCACTTTAATGCTCCTCAGTCAGGACGATAGTACTACCCTAGGCGGCTGTTGTCAACAAACTACTACCTATCACTCCACACTATCATTACCTCCACCCTCCTCCACACACCATTGCTCCAACCTACTATTACCTCTTCTATACACAACTGCTCGACCTCCATCCTTCTCCGCACGCCACTATTCCATACTACTATTATCTCCACCCTCCTCCACATGCTACCACTTTACTCTAATTCTACTTCCAACCTCCTCCACACACCACCACTCCACCTTACTACTACCTCCACCCACCTTCACACACCACTACTCCACCTAACCATTACATCCACCCTCCTCCATACACCGCTACTCCACCATGCTGTTACCTCCAACCTCCTCCACACACCACCTCTCTACCCTAATTTTACCTCCACCCTCCTTCAAACACCACAAAGTCCTCCACACACGACCACTACATCTTACTATTACTTTCACCCTCCTCAGTACACCACCACTCCATCCTATATTACCACTACCCTCCTCCATACACAGTCGCTCTACCCTGTTGTTAACTTCACCCTACTCCAGACACCAAAACTCCACCCCAAAGTTACTTCCTAACTTCACACACTACTTCTAGACCATTGATGCTGCCACTGTACAGTACTAACTCACCTACAGTTAAAAAAATAATAATTCCAGTACATCTGCAGTAGGTTATCATCATTCCCTAGCGTGACCTGTGTTGTGTAGGGAGGCTTACATCACAGTCACCCGCTACACCTGACCAGAAGGACCACACTACACTACATTGTGTTGCGTTGGGAGGCATACATCACCCGTCACCCGCTAAACCTGACCAGGAGGACCGCACCACACTATACTGTGTTGTATTGGGAGGCTTGCATCACCCGTAACCCACTACACCTGAAAAGGACCACCTGCGTGACATGTGTTGTGTTGGGAGGTTTGCATCACCCGTCACACACTATGCCTTATCAAGACCACTAATGTGACCAGTGTTGTGTTGGGAGGCTTGCACCACCCGTCACACGCTATACCTGACCAGGAAGACCGGACTAGACACTAATGTGTTGTCTTGGGTGAATTGCATCATCCGTCACCCGCTACACTTGACCAGTAGGACAGCGCCACACTATACAGTGTTGTGTTGGGAGGCTTGCAACACCCGTCACCCGCTACATCTGACCAGGAGGACAGCACCACTATATACTGTGTTGTGTTTGGAGACTTGCTTCACCCGTCAACCGCTGCACCTGACCAGGGTGACCACACACAATACAGTGTTGTGCTGGGAGCTTTGCACAACCCGTCACCTGCTACACCTGACCAATAGGACCACACCACGCTATACTGAGTAGTGTTGGAAAATTTGCATCACGCGTCACCCAATACACCTGAGTAAAACCACTAGCGTAATCTGTGTTGCGTTGGGACGCTTGTATCGCCCGTCAGCCGTCACCCGCTACACCTGACCAGGATTTCTTACGTGATCTGAGTTGTGTGGGGAGGCTTGCACAACTCGTCACCCGCTACACTTGATTAGGACCACTAGCGTGACCTGGTTTGTATGGAGGCTTACACAATCCGTCACCCGCTACAGAACTTGTGTTAAGAACATAAGAACGTAAGAAGTGAGGACACTGCAAGAGGCCTATTGGCCCAAGCTAGGTAGGTCCTGAGTATGTCCACCCTACAACCAACCGACTGATCCCATAAACACATCCAACCTTCGTTTAAAGCTGCCGTACCTGGCAACTTATTCCATAAATCTACTACCCTTTTCCCAAACCAATATTTACACACATTCGGACTGAATCTATTTTCTTGTTCTCTCTGATGGTGCCATTCTACAAACTTAATCATGTTACCTTTATCAATGCCCTTAACCCGTTGAAAACTTCAATCATATTCCCTCTAGCCCTCCTCCTCTTAAGTGAGTGTAAATTCAGCCTTTTTAACCTTGCTTCATAAGTGAGGTTTCTAATTCCAGGGATCATTTTTGTCATTCACCTTTGTACTCTCTGTAAATAATCTACATTAACTGCATAGTACGGAGCCCAAAACTGTACCGCATAATCCAAATGTGGTCTCACCAACGCAAGATAAAAAGATGCAATAATACTCTAGGACTTTTATTGCTAACAGTCCTATTAATGAACCCTAACATCCTATTAACCTTATTACGCACTGTAATATATTGTTGCCGCGGATTAAAATCTTTGTCCAACAATACTCCTAAATCTCTTTCGCATTCTGTTTTACCAATAGCAATATTGTCCAGTTTGTAATTAGTGTTCCTGTCTTTACCCACACAAAGTGTTTTCCATTTATTTATATTGAACTCCATTTTCCATGTACCCGCCCACTCTGATAATCTATCTAAGTCCCTCTGCAATTTCATTGAAACTTCATTTGAGTTTATTACGGCTCCTATTTTTGTACCATCGGAAAATTTACTTACGTCGCTGGTTATTCCAATATCCAAATCATTATCATATAAAACGAACAAGAGCAGTCCCAAGACTGACCCCTGAGGAATACCACTGACTGCATTGCCCCAGTCCGATGTAACTCCGTCGATGTATTCCCTCTGTTCTCTGTCAGTAAACCATGCCCTAATCCAATTGAATACACAACCCCTGATGCCGTGTGCCGCTATCTTTCAGAGCAGACGCTCATGAGGTACTCTGTCAAAAGCATTGCTTAAGTCTAAATATACAATATCATAACTCTTACCCTGATCAACATTTCCCTATGCTTTGTTAAAGAAGGAGAAAAGGTTAATGAGACATGCCTTCCCTTTTGTAAAACCATACTTTGAATCCAAGTGTTCCCGTATTTTGTCCGCTATATTTGATTCAATAAATTTTCCCACAATAGATGTTAAGCTGATAGGACGATAATTAGAGGCAATGGATCTTTCTCCTTTCTTAAAAATGTAAACGACATTTGCTGTCCTCTTATTGCTTAGGAACTACGCCTGATTCCAGAGACAATTTAAACAAATCTAAAAGCGGAACACTTACTTCCTCCTTACATTCTTTCAAGACCCTCTCATAAATACCATCTGGCCCAGGACTCTTGTTTACTTTTAATCGTTCTATGTGTTACAAATATCAAATTTATTCATTTCTATACCGCAAAGCTTCCCGGAATGTATGTATTCTCCTCCTGCGTAAACATTGACTTGAAATAATTATTTACCAGAATGCGATTTGATAGGCCCAATTTTCTCCCTAACCTTCGTTCTGTGCATTTGAAAAAATCCCTTCGTATTGTTTTTTGCTTCGTTAGCTACCTTAATTTCGTAATTTCTCTTAGCCTTCTCTGGTTTTACTATTCTTTTATTTTGTGATAGCTGACCACTAAACTGTGTTTCCCCTGTTTTACCTTGTTGTACAAGCCCTTCTTCTGCCCAATAAGATGTTTCATTCTATTATTTAGCCATCTCAGGCCATTATTGTTAGTCCTATATTGCCTACATGGAATATTCAGTTCTTGTCCCCTTTTGATTGTTACCTGGAACCTTTTTACGGAAACTTCCACACTATGAATGGTCTCCCCTGCCTCACCCACACTTGACCTGACTCTACCGCTAAGCTGATATGAGTCGCCTGATTGACCTGGCCCCACACCGTCTGACCTCACACTACTTTCATTTAGTCCCACCCAGTTGACACAAGCAAAGTATCTTCATTGTACTGAATCTTATTTCCTTGTGTTCACTATCATCTAAATGTCCTCACACCTCAACTTCATCTATAGTTTTTTTTTTTCTTAATGCAATTGTCAGAAACAAATGTAAAATGTTATCACCCCTAGTCCCCTCGGAAATGTGCTGTGTTAGAAAACAATCTTGGACTGTTTCCATAAATTCCTCTGACTGAACATCTCCTGTATTATCTTCCCAGCTAATTGCGCTGAAGAAGTCACCTAGAACGCATACATTTTGATCACAAGCCTTCCTAATTTCGTCCCATGAAAGAATCCCTCTCAGACTATCTAATTTGCGGGGTCTGTATAGTATTCCTAATAATAACCTTTCATTGTTATCATCTGTTTCAACCCAAATCGATTCTGTATTTTTTGTTACTTTAATATCATTGCTGTTACAGCTTTTAATATTATCCCTAATATAAAGTGCTACCCCACCTTCTCTTCTATCTTTCCTATCAGTCGTGTAAAGATTGTATCCAATCATAGAAACCCTGACAACAGATCTCTGTCTTCTAATTTCATCCATGTTTCAGTTAAACATATTATCTATAGATTCGGTGCTAACTATCGCCCTCAAAGGATCCATCTTTTTTCTTAAACTCCTACAGTTTGTATAGTATACATTAAATCCTTTACTATTTCCTACATTATCTCCCTTTCTTTTCTTGTATTTCTTAACACCTCCTTGAATAGGCTTTTCTTGGCATTTATATCCCTGACCCCTGACCCTCGTTCCTAGATGAGAGGCTTGCACCACCCGTCACCTGCTACACCTATGCAGTAGGAACGCACCACACTATACCGTGTTGTGAATGGGAGGCTTCCACCACCCGTCACCCTCTACAGCTAACCAAAAGGACCGCACCCCACAACACTGTTATGCTGGGAGGCTTGCATCGCCCGTCACCAGTTAAACTTAACCAGGAGGACCGCGCCATACCATACTGTGTTGTGTTGGGAGGCTTGCACTACCCGTCACTCGCTACACCTCGAAAGGTACTCTAGAGTGACCTATGTTGTGTTGGGAGTCTTGCATCACCCGTCACACGCCACATCTGACAGGGACCACTAGCGTAACTTGTGTTGTGTTGGGAGGCTTGCATCACCCGTTACCCATTACACCTGAGCAGGAAAACCGCTCCACACAATACTGTGTCATGTCGGGAGGCTTGCACCACCTGTCACCTGCTGCACCTTACCAGGAGGACCGCACAACACTATACTGTGTTGTGTTGGGAGGTTTGAATCACTCGTCACCCGCTACACCTGATCAGGAGGATCGCACTACATTATACTGTGTTGTATCGGAAGTCTAGTATAACCCATCACCCGCTAGATCTGAAAAGGACCACTAGCGTGCTTGTGTTGTGTTGGGAGGCTTACACCACCAGTCAACTGCTGAATTTAACCATCAAGACCGCACTATACTTTATTCTGTTATGTGTGGTGACTTGCATCACCCGTCACCCGCTACACCTCAGAGGACCACTAGCGTGACCTGTGCTATATGGGAAGGTTTGCATCACTCGTCACCAGCTACGCCTGACAAGGAGTATTGTACCACACTATACTGTGTTGTGTTGGGAGTCTTGCATCACCCCGTCACCCGCTACACCTAAGAAGGAGGACCGCACTACAATATAATGTGTTGTGTTGAGAGGCTTGCATCACCCGTTACCCACTAAACATAAGGAGAACGACGCTGGGTTGAGAGCTAGCACCACCCATTACCCCTTGCACCTGATCAGGAGGAAGGTATCACACTATACTGTGATGCGTGTGGAGGCCTGAATCACCCGTCACCCGCTGCACCTAACCAGAATGACCGCGAGACACTATGCTTTGTTTTGTTGGGATGCTTATATCACCCGTCACCCGCTACACCTAACAAGGAGGACCGCACCACACTATTATATTCTCTTCTCTCTATGGTACGTCCTGAAGGTAAATGAGGGTACGTAACTAACATACGTCAACAGTGCCCAGTACCTAGTTTATCAGTATTACATGATCAAACAACACGATCACGGAGACAGTTAACAACAGATAAGGTTGATAGGAATCAGTCATACTAGCTTTTTACAACACCTTTAAAGTATAAACAAATGTAAATAGTCCGTGGAATAGTCAAACCTCATCATCTAGTACAGTGATAGCATTATGATGTCATATAGTTCGAGATTAAACACCACAATAACTACAGCCACTTCCCTGAAGGATATGTTTATCGCAGTAGCTAAGGCTACTCTGCCATGACCCACTTAACTGTCCTGCGTTGTCAGGCTTACCCATCTCCCCCCTTTGACTTTCACCTGGTCTCCAGTACTTGATTGCCATCCCCTTTGACCTTACCCAAGCTGTCACTACTGGTTCATCTTCCTCCATTGACCTTACCTAATCTTCAGTGCTAGGTCACTTTCCCTCTTGACCTTCCCGAAGTTGTTAGTATTAGTTCATTTCCTCCCCCCTTGACCTTACCTAATCTTCAGTGCTGGGTTATCATCCCCCTTGACCTTACCCAAGTTGTCAGTATTGATCCACCTTCCCCTTAACTTTACCCAAACTGTCAGCATTGGTTCCCCTCCTCCTTTGACCTTACCCATGTTTTCAGTACCGGTCCACGTCGCCCTTAACGTTACCAAACCTGTTGGTACTGATTCACCTTCCCCCTTGACTTTACCCAAGTTGTCAATACTGGTTCACCTCCCTTCTTGACCTTACTCAAACTGTTAGCACTGTTTTTTTCTCCCATTCTGACCTTACTCTAGCTGTTAAGACAGGTTCACCTCTCTCTTGACTTTACCCACGCTGTCATTACTAAGTCACCTCCCATCCTGACCTTACCCAAGCTGTCAATATTGGTCAATTTCTTCCTTGATCTTACCCAACCTACCCGTACTGGTTCAACTCCCCTTTGATCTTACCTAAGTTTTAAGTACTGGTTCATATTCATCCTCATCTTACCCAATCTGTTAGTACTGGTTCACTTCCCCCCCTGACCATACCCAAGCTGTCAGTACTGTTCGCCTTCCCTAACCTCACCCAAGCTGTCAGTGCTGGTTCACCTCTCATCCTGACCTTACCTAAGCAGTCAGTACTGGTTCACCTTCCCGAACTTATCCAAGCTGTTACTAGTGGCTCATCTCCTTTCTGACCTTACCTAAGCTGTCAATGCTAATTCATCTCCACCCCCTACCTTACACAAGCTGTCGTTACTGGTTCACCTTCCCGACCTTATCCAGGTTGTTAGTACTGGACCACCATCCCCTTGACCTTACCCAAATTGTCAGTATTGGTTCATCCCCCTGGACTTACCCAAGCTTCTAGTACTGGTTCATCTTTCGCCCCCCTCCTCCCCTCCCATCCTTACTCAAGCTGTCAGTACTGTTTCAGCTCCCACCGTAACATTACTCAAGACGTCAGTACTGGCTCACGTTCCCCCTAACCTTACCAAAGCTGTCGGGTTGTTCATCTTCCTCCTTGACCTTACTCAAGATGTCAGTACTAGTTCATCTTCCCCTAGCCTTACCCAAACTGTCAGCGCTGTCTCATCTTCCCCCTGACCTTACTCAAGCTGTCAATACTGGCTCATTCCCCACCCTAACCTTACTGAAGATGTCAGTAATGGTTCACCTTCCCCCCTAACCATACCCAAGCAGTCAGTAGCGGTTCACCTCCAACGCTGAACTTAACCAAGCTGTCAGCACGGGTTCATCTCTTTCTGACCTTACCCAAGTTGTATAATTTGGTTCATCTCCCACACTGAGCTTACCCAAACTGTCATTGCTGGTTTATCTCCCCCTAACCTTACCCCTGGGGTTAGTACTGGTTGATTTCCTCTCCAGATTTTATCCAAGCTATCTGTGCTGGTTCACCTCCCCCTAACCTTAACCTAGCTGTAAGTATTGGTTCACCTCCCCCTGACCTTAACCAGGCTTAAGTACTGGTTCACCTCCCTCTGACTTTATCCAAATCTCAGTGCTGGTGCATATTCCCCTAACCTTATCCAAGATGTAAGTGCCGGTTTATCTCTCGTCCTGGCCTTACCCAAGCTGTCAGTACTGGTTCACCTACCACCTTCAATTTACCCAAGCAGCCAGCACTGGTTCACCTCCCAACCTGATGTTACCCAAGCCGTCAGTACTACTTTACCTACCCCTATGACCTTACCTAAGATGTCAGTACTGGTTTATATTTCACCCTGACCTTACCCAAGCTATCAGTACTGGTTCACCTCCCACCCTGACCATACCAAGGTTCTCTGTACTGGATCACTTCCCACCATGACCTTACACAAGCTGTCACCACTGGTTTACATTCCACTATGACCTTACCCAAGCTGTCAATACTAGTTCACATTCTTCCTGACCTTACTTAAGATGTCAGTTCTGCTTCACCTCCCACCCTGATCTTACTTAAGCTAACAGTACTGGTTCATATCCCACCCTTACCGAACCTGAGCTGTCAATACTAGTTCACCTCCCACCCTGACCCTATCCAAGCTGTCAGAACTGATTGGCATCCTAATCTGATCTTATCCAAGCTGTCAATATTGGTTCACCGTCCTAGCCTGGCCTTACCCAAGCTATCAGTACTGGTTCATATCCCACTCTGACCTTACCCAAGTTATCAGTTCTAGTTCACCTCCCACCCTGACCTTACTCAAGCACCAGTACTGGCTTACCTCCCCCTGACCTTACAGAAGCTGTGACAACGGGATCACATCCCATACTGAACTTACCCAAACTGTTAATAATGGATCACCCATCCTGACTTTACCAAAGCTGCCAGCCCTGGATGATAACCCAATATGACCTTACCCAAGCTGTCAGTGCTAGTTCACCTTCCACCCTGACCTTAATCAAGGTGTTAGCACTGATTCAACTCCCACTCTGACCGTACGTAGGCTTTCTGTACTGGCTCATCTCCCATCCTGACCTACCCAAGCGGTCAGTACCGGTTCATCGTTCCTACACTGACCTCATTCAAGCCGTCATTAATAGCTTACATCCAACCCTGGCCCCACCTAAGCTGTTAGTACTAGTTCACCTCCCACCCTGACCTTACCCGAGCTGTCACTACTGGTTTACATCCCACCCTGACCATACCTAAGCTGTCAGTATTGGTTCACCTTCTATCTTGACCTTATCCAAGCTGTCATTATTGGTGTACATACCACGCTGACCCTACCTAAGCTGTTAGTACTGGTTCACCTTCCATCTTGATGTTATCCAAGTTGTCTGTACTGATTCACATCCCAGTCACCTTCCTACCCTGACCCTACTCAAGCTGATTATTAATGATTCAAATCCCACCATGACATTACAAAAGCTGTTAGTATTCCTTCACCTTCCAACCTTACCTTACGCAAGCTGTCAGTAATGGTTCACCTTCCACTCCTTCCTTACCCAGATTTTCTGTGCTAGTTCATTTTCCGCCCTGACCCTAACCAGGCTTTCTGTACTGGTTCACTTCCCACCCTCATCTTACTATAACTATCACCATAGGCTCATCTCCCACCTTGACCTTACCCAGGTTATCTGTACTGATTCAGCCCTCCCCACCCTGATCTTCCCAGACTGTTTTTACCAGAACAACCTTCCCCACCCAGACCTTACTCAGGCTGTTTGTACCGGTTCAACCCTCCCCACCCGACACTCAGGCTGTCTGTACCGGTTCAATCCTCCCTACCCTGACTTTCCCAGGCTTTCTGTACTGGTTCAAACCTCCCCAACCTAACTCTACCAGGCAGTCCGTACTGGTTCAGACAGACAGACTGACAGACACAACGGTTTATTGGTAAGACTTTCATGGCTGCGTATTAATACAGTAAACACATGTTTACATGTAAGAAATTCTATATTTAGAACACGCCAACAAAAACATTAATAAAAAGTATGAGTAAAACTTTCACCAAATAAGAAATGCAAACGGAGCATGAATTAAAAGTAATGTAGTAGAGTTTGAATTACAAGTGAATTATATTTAGTTTTGATATAATATATGGGATGCCTGACTTTCTCAGTGTAGCACCACAGCGGAAGGGCTGGAGGTCGTTTGAGCCCCGTGTTGACCCAGCACTAACATCATCCCGCCTTCCTGGTGGTGGTAATAGGTCACGATGTCGTGGCGCCTCCAGCAAACCATACCCAAACTTGAGGCACAGGTCCTTACGCATTTGGGCAAGTGTAATTAACTGGGACATGTAGAGGGCATCCTTATACCCGGTGTCCCAACCTGCTACTATTTTCATCACTCTGCGTTGAATCTTTTCCGTTTGTTTCTCCTACTTTAGGGTGAGGCCGGCATGGAAGAGTGGACAGCAATATTCCAAGACATGTCTGATGTATGTGATGTAAGCTTTAATCAAGTGGTGGTGCATTAAATTTGTTGAGGGTATAAAGCATGTAAAGACTCTTGGCTGCCATTGAGGTGGCACTGTTGACATGATTTTGCCTAGAGAGGTTGTTGATGATGAGCCCAGTAGTTTACAAGTGTTCACTACCATGATGCAGGTGTTTCCCATAGTTAGATCCGGGTACACTAGGGCTTTTTGCCGGTGAATATCTGCACAACTTGGCATTGTTGTATGTTGATAACTATTTTGTTTTCTAAGGCCCAAGCATGGACTTCCTGGGTGGTTTGTTGTAAGGTACTGTCGGTGCTTATTTCTTCAAGTGGACATGTTTCATAGATTGCGAGGTCATCAACATACTTAAGATGTCGATGGCAGTCCCTCGCAGCACCGTTGATCATGGCCAGGAAGGCAACGGACCCACACATCCTTATGCGCCCTACACGTTATTCTACTCCACTCACTAAAATTCCCAGGGGCACCACGAACTCTTTGCAGCCGGTCGTTGAGGAAACTACATAACTAGCGGAGAAGTGTGGGTAGCAGTCCTAGTTCGAATAGTCTCCTGATCACAGGTGAGTGGCCTATAAGATCAAAGCCTTTGGAAAAGTCGTGACTAACGAAAATAACTTGTCAGTTTGTCAAGAGCAATGAACATATCATGATGGAGACGAATGAGGTAATGCATGATGGAGCATTTTTGCATGTTACCATATTGTCATGGGTCAAAGCGGGGAAGAATAACGGACATGGTCAGTGGTGCTACAAAGCTTTCAAGGGTCTTGCTAAAGGTGGGAGTGAGGCTGATGGGTCTTAGTTCATCTATGGTACTGGGTTTGGCTTCTTTGACGCCAGAGGGAAGGCACATGCTGTTCCTCAGGAGATCTACTGTATGTGTGGGTGAGAAGTATGCTTAGCTCAGTGGCAAACTCCTTAATTAGTCTGACAGGGAGGTCACCTGGAGGCGTGGCCATGTTGCTCCTCAGCTGTGAGAGACGTTTGTTTTCTTGCCATGCTTGTAACTCTACGACGCTCTCCTTCGCCGCAGGCAAGCAGTGAGGGCGTATGGAAAGAGGAACAAGCGGTTACATTCATCTGTAAAGTGTGCATTTATTTCTTCAGTGACAGCCTGGTCATCGGGTTCAACTCTCCCCATCTGACCTTTCCCAGGCTGTTTGTAAAGGTTCAACCCTCTCCACCCTGACCTTCCCAGGCTGTCTGTACTGGTTAAACCCTCCCCACTCTGATCTTCCGAGGCTGCTTGTACCGGTTCAACCCTACTCACCCTGAAATTCCACAAGCTGTCCGTACTGGTTCAACCTCGCCCACCCTGAACGTTCCTAGGTTGTCTATAATGGTTCAAGCTTCCCACCCTGACCTTACTCAAAACTGTCTGCATTGATTTAACCCTCCCTATCCTGACCTTACCCTGGCTGTCTGTATTGGCTCATCCCTCCCACCCTGACCTTACCAGGCAGGCCGTACTGGTTCAACCCTCCCACACTGACCTTCCCAGGCTGTCTATACTGGCTCGACCCTCCCCGCACTGACCTTGTCCATGCTGTCTGTAGTGGTTCAGTCCTTCCCCTTCTGTCCTTACCCGGGGTGTCTGTACTGGTCCAAAACCCCTACCCTGACCTTGACCAAGCAGTCTGTACTGGCTCAACCCTCCCCACCCTTACCCTAACAAGGCTGTCTGTACTGCTTCATCTCTCACCACCCTGAGTTTTCCAGGCTGTCTGCATTGAGTCAACTTTCCACATCGTGACCTTACCCTGGCTGTCTGTTTTGGTTGTAGCCTCCCCACTCTGGCCTTGCCAGGCTGTCTGTACTGCATCAACCCTCACCCCACCGACTTTTCCGGACTGTTTGCATTGGTTCAACCCTCTACACCGTGGCCTTAACCAGGCTGTCTGTTCTGGCTCAAACCTCTCCACCCTGACCTTCCCAAGCTGTCTATACCCGTTCAGCCCTCCCCACTCTGACCTTTCCAAGTACTGGTTCAACCCTCCCCACCCTGACTTTACCCTGGCTATCAGTACTGGATCAACTCTCACCACCCTGACCTTACTCAGGCTATCTATATTGGTTATATTCCCCACCCTGGCTTTCTCAGGGTGTCTGCACTGGTTTAACCATCCCCACCCTGACCTAACCCAGGTTGTCTCTACTGGTTCAATCCTCCCCTCCAAGACCTTACAAAGGCTCTTTTCATCTTGCTCAACCCTTCCTACCCTGACCTTACCCTTGCTGTCTGTACTGGCTTTGCCCTCACCACCCTGACCTTACTCAGGATGTCTGTATCGGTTAATTCCCCCACCCTGGCTTTTTCAGGCTATCTATACTGGTTGAGTCATTCCCACCCTCACCGTACCCAGTCTGTCTCTACTGGTTCAATCCTCCCCTCCCTGACCTTACCCTGGCTGTTTTTACTGCTTCAACCTTCCTCGCCCTAACCTTACCCTTGCTGTCTTTACTGGCTCAGCTCTAACCCCCTGACCTTACTCAGGATGTCTGCATTGGTTAATTCCCTCTCCCTGCTTTATCAGGCTGTCTCTTCTGGTTCAAGCATCCCTACCCTGACCTTATCCTGACTGTTTGTACTGGTGCAACCCTTACTTACCCTGGGCTTCCCAGGCTGTCTGCGCTAGTTCACTTCCCCATCCTGACATTCCCTGGATGTCTGTCCTGGCTCAAGCCTCCCCACCCTGACCTTGCATGCTGTCTGTACTGGTTCAGTCCTTCCCTTTCTGACCTTACTTTGGCTGTCTGCAATAGTCCAAAACCCCCACCCTGGCCTTAACCAGGCTGTCTCTATTGGCTCAACCCTCCCCACCCTGACTTATCAAGGCGGCCTGTACTGGTCCAAAACCATCATCCATACTTTATCAGACTGTCTCTGCTAGCTCAACCCTCCCCATCCTGACCTTCCCAGGCTGTCTGTAATGCTTCACCTTTCACTAACCGACCTTTCCAGGCTGTCTGCACTGGTTTAACCTCCACACCGTGACCTTACCCTGGCTGTCTGCTCTGGTTTCAGCCTACCCATCCTGACCTTACCCAGCCTGTCTGTTCTGGTACAATTCTCTCCGCCCTGACCTTAACAGGCAATCCGCATTGGTTTGAACCTCCCCACCCAAACTTTGGGACGCACATATTGTTTCAACATTCCCCACCCTGACCTTCGCAGGCTGTCTTTATTGGCTCAAGCCTTCTCATCTTGACTTTCTGAGGCTGTCTGTTTTAGTTCAACCCTCCCCACTCTGACCTTACTCAGGCTGTCTGTTCTGGTTCATTCCTTTCCTTCCTGACCTTACCCAGGCTGTCTGTACTGGTTCAGTCATCCTCAACTTGACCTTAACCAGGCTGTCTTTACTGGTGCAACCCTCTCCATCCTGACTTACCCTGGCTGTCTGTACTGGTTCAACCTTCCACACGGTGACCTTACCCTGGCTGCCTGTTCTGTTTCAAACCTTCCCACCCTGATCTTACCAGGCTGTCTGTACTGGGTCAACCCTCCCCGCCCTGACCTTATTGAGGCTGTCTGTACCGGTTCTTCCCTCACCCTGGCTTTCTAAGGCTCTCTGCATTGGTTGAACTCAGCCCACCCTAACCTTACCCTGGCTATATGTTCTGATTCATTTCCTCCTTTCCTGACCTTACCCAGGATGACTGTGCCGCTTCAACCCTCCCCACCCTGAGTTTCCCAGGCTGTCTCTACTGGTTGAATCCTCCTCACCCTGACCTCACCCAGGCTGTCTCTACTGGTTGAACCCTCCTCACCCTGACCTCACCCAGGCTGTCTCTACTGGTTCAAACATCCCCCCCCCTTCTCTGACCTTATCTAGGCTATTTTTATGGTGCAACCATTCCCACCCTGACTTCACCCTGGCTGTCTGTACTGGCTCAGCTCTCAACACCCTGACCTTACCCAGACTGGTCTTACTCATCCAGCCTGTAATGGTTCACTCCTAACAACATTGACCTTACTCAGGGTGTCTGTACAGGATCAACCCTCACGCTGATATTACCAAGGTTGTCTATACTGGTTCACTCCCATCTTGACCTTACTAAGGCTGTCTGTGCTATATCACTTCAACCTTGATCTTACCCAGGCTCTCTTTACCGGTTCAGTCTCCTACCTTGACTGCAAACAGGCTGTATTAGTTCACGTACATCCTGACCTTATCCAAGGTATCCGCAGTGGTTCATCCTCACCCTGACCTTACCTAGAAGGTCCGTACTGGTTCCTCCTTCACCTTGACATTACCTAGGCTGTCTGTATTGGTTCACCACTAAACCCTGACCTAACCCAGGCTGTCTGTGCTGGTTCCACCCTCCCCATCCTGACGTTATCCCTCGTCCAAACTAACCCTCCCAGGATTTCTGTCCTGGTTCAACTCGTCAACCGGTCCTTCCCAGGCTGTCTGTACTAGCTCAACCCTCCCTACCCTCACCTTTCCAGGCTGTCTGTACTGCTAAATCCATCCCCACCTTGACCTTCCCAGGTTGTCCGCACCCTGACCTTATCCAGGATGTCTGCATTGGTTCAACCCTCCCAAACCCTGACCTTACTCGGGGGTCTGTACAGCTTCAACCCTTCCCACACTGACTTTCCCAGGCTGTCTCTACTACTCAACCCTCCCCACTCTGACCTTAACCAGGCTGTCTGCATTGCTTCAACCCTCCACACCATGACCTTAACCAGGCTATCTGCTCTGGTTTACACCTCTCCACCCTGACCTTACCAGGCAATCCGTATTGGCTTAAACCTCCCCACCTTAACCTTATGACGCCTGTATTGTTTCAACACTCCCCAACCTGACCGTCTCAGGCTATCTGTGCTAGTTCACCACACCTTGACCTTATCCAAGTTGTCTGTACTGGTTCACCCTTCCCTTCTTTGAACTTATCCAAGTTGTCTGTACTGCTTCAAACCTTTCCACGTTGACCTTCCCATGCCTTTTTTTTCCTTGCTCACCCTCTACCCTAACCTTCTTAGGCTGTCTCTACTGGTTCATCCGTCCCTACCCTATCCTTAACAAGGATGTCTGTACTTGTTCACTACCAACCTGATATTACCTAGACTGTCTGTACTGATTCACTTCTTGCCCTAACATTACCTAAGCTGTATGTAATGGTTCTCCCCACCCCTTACCTCACCCAGGCTATCTGTACTGGTTCATTCCAACACTGACCTTACTCAGGCTGTCTTTACTGGTTCACCTCTTCCCACCCTGACCCTACCCAGACTGACCTTACCCAACCTGTCTGTAGTGGTTCATCCCTAAAACCACTGACCTTAATCAGGCTGAGTGTACTATTTCACCTCAACCTTGACCTTATCCAGGCTCTCTTTACCTGTTCAATCGCCTATTCTGACCGCACTCTGGCTGTCTGTACTAGTACACTCCCCTCCCTGACCTTAACCAGGCTGTCTGCACTAGTTCACCTGCATCGTGACCTTACCCAAGGTGTCCGGAATGGTTCATTCCCACCCTAACCTTACCGAGACTGTCCTTACTGATTCATCCTTTACCTTGACACTACCTAGGCTGTCTGTACTTGTTCCACCCTCCCCACCCTGACGTTATCCAGGCTATCTGTATTGGTTCAACCCTCCCTACACTGACCTTCCCAGGCTTTCTGTCCTGGTTCAACCAGTCACCCGGTCCTTCCCAGGCTTTCTGTACTGGTTCAAGCCCCCCTATCCTGATCTTCCGAGGCTATCTGTACTTTTTCAAACCTCCGCAACCTGACCTTATCCAGGATGTCTGCATTGCTTCAACCCTCACCATCCTGACTTTTCCAGGTTGTCTGCATTGGTTCAACTCTGCACACCGTGACCTTAACCAGGCTATCTGCTCTGGTTCAAGCCTCTCCTCCTGACCTTACCCAGGCTATCGGTACTGGCAAAATTCTCCTCACCCTGACCTTAACAGGCAGTCCGTATTGGTTTAAACTTCCCCACCCTGATCTTAGGACGCCTGTAATGTTTCAACAATTCCCAACCTGACCTTCCCAGGCTGTCTGCACTGGTTCAACCCTCCTCACCCTGACTTTACTCAGTCTGTCTGTACTGCTTCAATCCTTCCCTTTCTGACCTTACCCAGGCTGTCTCTTCTGGTTCTACCATCCCCACCGTGACCTTAACCAGGCTGTCTATATTGCAACCCTATCCATCCACACTTACCCTGGCTTTCTGTACTGTTTCATTCCCTCCACCAAGGCTTTCCTAGGCTGTCCCTACTAGCTCAACCCTCCCCACCCTGACCATCCCCAGGCTGTCTGTACTGCTTCAACCCTCACCACCCTGACTTTTCCAGGCTGTCTGCATTGGTTCAACCCTCTCAACCCTGACCTTCCCAAGCTGTCTGTACTGGTTCAACCCTCCCCACCTGGTTTTCCCAGATTACCTGTACTGGTTCAATCATCCTAACCCTCACATTATCCAGGCTGTCTCTACTGGTTCAATCCTCCCCTCCCTGAGCTTACCCAGGCAGTTTTTACTGGTCCAACCCTCGCCACCCTGACCTTAGCCATGCTGTCTGTAATGGCTCAGCTCTCAAAACCCTGACCTTACCCATTCTGTATGTACTGGCTCAGCCCTCAAAACCCTGACCTTACTCAGACTGTCTGTATTGGATCATTCCCCGACCCTGGCTTTCCCAGGCGGTCTGAACTGGTTCAACTCTCCCCAGTCTGACATTAGCCAGGCTGTCTCTATTGGTTCAATCCTCCTCTCCCTGACCTTACCCAAACTGCTTTTACTAGATCAACAAACCCCATCCGCACCTTGCCACCTTGGCTTTCTCAGGCTGTCGCTACTGGTTCACACTTCCACCCTGACCTTGCTCAGGCTGTCTGCGTTGGTTCAACCCAACCGTAAACATACCCAGGCTTCTTTAATGGTTCACCCGCCTGCTCTGATCTTACTCAGGCTGTCTGTGCAGGTTTACCCCTACCGTTACCTTGTCCAGGCTCTTTGTGCTGATTCATCCCCACCCTGACCTTACCCAGGTTGTCTTTACTGGTTCACTTCCACTCTGACCTTACCCAGGCTGTCCATAGTGGTTCGTCCGATCCTGACCTTACTTAGTTTGTCTGTTCTGGTTCACCCGTCACCCTGATATTACCTGGGCTGTCTGTACTGGTTCACCAACAACCGTGGCCTCGCCCAAGCTGTCTTTGCTGGTTCTCCCCAACCCTGATCCAAGCTGTCTATACTGGTTCACCCTTCCCTATCTTGAACTCGTCCAGATTGTGTGTACTGCTTCAACCCTCCCCACACTGACCTTCCCATGCCTTTTCTCATTGTTCACCCTTCACCCTAACCTTCCCAGGCTGTCTGTACTGGTTGAACAGCCCCCATCCCACCCAACCTTAACCAGGATGTCTCTACTTGTTCTCTACCAACCTGAAATTGCCTAGACTGTCTGTGCTGGTTCACTCTTTGCCCTGACATTACCTAAGGCTGCCTGTAATGGTTCTCTCCAGCCATTACCGCACCCAGGTTATCTGTACTGGTTCACCTTAACGCTGACCTTACTTAGGCTGTCTGTTCTGGTTTACCCCTCCTCATCCTGATTACTCAACTTACCTTACCCACCCTATCTGTACTGTTTCACCCCTAACAACACTGACCTTACTAAGGCTGTCTGTACTGGATCAACCCTCACGCTGATATTACTAAGGCTGTCTATACTGGTTCACTCCCACCCTGACCTTACTAAGGCTATCTGTACTATATCACCTCAACCTTGACCTTACCCAGACTCTCTTCACCGTTTCAATCGCCTGCTCTGAACTCACCCTGACAGTCTGTACTAGTTCACCCCCAACTTGACCTTATCCTGGCTGCCTGCACTGAATCATCCCCTCCCTGACCTTAAAAAGGCTGTCTGCATTGGTTCACCTACATCCTCATCTTACCCAGGGTGTCCGTAATGATTCATCCCCACCCTGACCTTACTGAGACGGTCCTTATTGGTTCATCCTTCACCCTGACATTACCTAAGCTGCCTGTACTGGTCACCTACATCCTGATCTCACCCAAGCTGTCTGTACTGGTTCCGCCCTACCCACCCTGACGTTAACCAGGCTATCTGTACTGGTTTAACCCTCTCCACACTGACCTTCCCAGGCTCTCTGTCCTGGTTCACCCTGTCACCCGGACCTTTCCAGGCTGTCTATACTGGCTCAATCCTCCGTACGCTAACCTTCCCAGGAAGTCTGTACTGCTTCAACCATCCCCCATCTTGACCTCCCCAGTCTGTCTTTACTGGTTCAATCCTCAACACTCTAACCTTATCCAGGATGTCTGCAGTGGTTCGACATCCCAAACCCTGACCTCACGCAGAGGGTCTGTATTGCTTTAATCCTCCCCACCTTAACTTTCTCCCTGGCTGTCTGCACTGGTTTAACCCTCCGCACCCTGACTTTATCCAGGCTGCCTGTACTGGTTCACTCCCTCATCCTGGCCTTCCAAGGCTCTCTACATTGGTTGAACCCTCCCCACCCTGACCTTCCTCAGGCTGTCTATACTGGTTCAGTCCTTACCACCCTGACATTACCAATGCTGTCTGTGCTGGTACAACTCTCCCCGCCCTGATCTTACCATCCATCCGTATTGGTTTAAACCTCCCTATCCCGACCTTAAAACACCTGTATTGTTTCAACACTTCTCACCTTGACCTTCCTAATCTGTCTGTACTAGCTCAACCCTTCTTACCCTGACCTTCCCATGCTGTCTGTACTGGTTAAACACCCCCATTCTGACGTTGCCCATTCTGTCTCTACTGGTTCAATCCTTCCCTTCCTTACCTTAACCAGTCTGTCTGTAATGGTCCAAAAAACCACCGTGACCTAAATCAGGCTGTCTCTACCAGTTCAACCCTCCCCAACCTGACCTTACCCAAGCTGTCTCTACTGTTTCAACCATCACTATCCCAACTTTTCCAGGTTGTCTGCATTGGTTCAACCCTCCACATTGTGACCTTAACCAGGCTGGCTGCTCTAATTGAAGCCTCCCCACCCTAACCTTACTCGAGCTATCTATACTGGTACAATTCTCCTCACGCTGACCTTACCAGGCAATATGTATTGGTTGAAATCTCCCCGCCGTGACCTTAAGACGCCTGTACTGATTCAGCACTCCCCAATCTGACCTTCCCATGCTGTCTCTACTGGCTCAACCCTCCCCACTCTGACTTTCCCACACTGTCTGCACTGGTTAAACACTCCCCACTGTGACCTTACTCAGGCTGTTTGTACTGCTTCAATCCATTTCCTGACGTTACCCAGGCTGTCTGTGCTGGTTCAACCATCCCCACCTTGACCTTAACCAGGCTGTGTAAGCTGGCAGCCCTCTCTTCCCTGACCTTACTCAGGCTGTCTGTATTGGTTAATTCCCCCAACCTGACTTTCTCAGGCTGTCTCTACTGGTTCAATCCTCCCCTTCCTGACCTAACCTGGTGTCGGAACTAGCTCAAACCACTCCTCCCTGACCTTACCCAAGCTGTCTCTACCGGTTCACACTTCCACCCTGACCTTGCTCAGGCTATGTGTGCTGGTTCACCCAAACCGTGACCTTACCCAGGTGTACTTTACTGGTTCGCCCGCCTCCTTTGATCTTACCCAGGCTGTCTGCGCAAGTTTACCCCTACTATGACCTTACCAAGGCTCTTTGTACTGATTTAGATATAAAGCTTTTAAATGATGGGAAGGTATGGCGGTGGTAGTGGCTGCCACGGGCCTTAACCTCAGAGATGAGCACACTGTTATCAGAGGTTAACGTAAACATTTTGGGGATGATATGTGTCTTTACTGGTTCACTCCCACCTTGACCTTGCCCAGGCTTTCTTACTAGTTCAATCACCTGTTTTGACCCCATCCAAGCTGTCTGTACTAGTTCACCCCAACCCTGACCTTATCCTGGCTCTCTGCAGTGGTTCATCCCCTCCCTGACCTTAAACAGGCCGTCTGCACTGTTTCACCTACATCCTAACCTTACCCAGGGTATCCGTAGTGGGTCGTTCTCACTCTGACCTTACTGAGACGATTCTTACTGGTTCATCCTTCACCTTGCGATTACTTAGGATGTCTGTACTGGTTCACCACCACCCTGATATCACCCACGCTGTCTGTACTGGTTCCACCTTCCCCACCGTGACGTTATCCTGCACTGACCTTCCCAGGCTTTCTATCCTGGTTCACCCAGTCACCCGAACCTTCCCAGGCTGGCTGTATTACTTCAGTCATTCCCCACATTGACCTTATCCAGGATGTCTGCACTAGTTCAACCCTCTCAAGCCCTGACCTTACCCATGGGGTTTGTCCTGCTTCAACCATCCTCCACATTGACTTTCCCAGGCTGTCTCTACTGGTTTAACCCTCCACACCCTGACCTTACCCAGGCTGTCTCTACTGTTTCATTTCCTCACCCTGGCTTTCCAAGGCTCCCTATACTGGTTGAACTCTCCCCATCCTGACCTTCCTAAGCAGTCTGTACTGGCTAAACCCTCCCTACCCTAACCCTCCCAGGCAGTCTGTACTGCTTCAACCATTCCCCACCTTGACCTTTTCAGGCTGTCTGTACTGACTCAAAAATCCACACCTTGACTTTATCCAGGATGTCTGCAGTGATTCAACCTCCCAAACCCTAACCTTACTTAGGGGTCTATATTGCTTCAACCCTTCCTAACCTGATTTTCCCAGGCTGTTTCTACTGGATCAACCCTCCGCACCCTGAACTTATCCAGGCTGCCTGTACTGGTTCATTCCCTCATCCTTTGGCTTTTTTTTGGCTCTCTACACTTGTTGAACCCTTCCCACCCTGACCTTCCTCAGACTGTCTACTCTGGTTCAATCTGTACTGGTACAACTCTCCCCACCCTGATCTTACCAGACAATCCATATTAGTTTAAACCTCCCCACCCTGACCTTAGAACGTCTGTATTGTTATACCACTTCTCACCCTGACCTTCTTAGGCTTTCTGTACTGGCTCAACCCTCCCTACTCTGACCTTACCATGCTGTCTGTATTGGTTCAACCCTACCAACCTGACCTTGCCCATGCTGTCTTTACTGTTTCAATCCTTCCAATCCTGACCATAGCCAGTCTGCCAGTACTGGTCCAAAAGAAAACATGAACTTAATCAAGCTGTCTGTACTAACTCAACCCTCCTAGCCCTGACCTTACTCAGGCTGTCTGCACTGCTTCAATCCTTCCCATCCTGACCTTACCCAGGCTGTTTCTGCTGGTTCAACCATCCTCACTGTAACTTTAATCAGGATGTCTATATTGCAATCCTCTCCACCCAGACTTACACTGGCCCTCAGTACAGTTTCATTACCCCCACCCAAGCTTCCCAAAGCTGTACCTACTTGCTCAACCCTCCCCACCCTGACCTTCCCAAGCTGTCCGTGCTGGTTCAACCCTCCCCACCTGGTTTTCCCAGGTTGCTTGTACTGGTTTAACCCTCCCAACCCTAACTTTATGCAGACTGTCTCTACTAGATCAATCCTCCCATCCCTGAGCTTACCCAGGCAGTTTTTACTGGTTCAACCCTCCCCACCCTGACCTTAGCCATGCTGTCTGTAGTGGATCAGCCGTCAAAACACTCACCTTACCCAGGCTGTCTGTATTGGGTCATTTCCCCACCCTGGCTTTCTCAGGCGGTCTGTACTGGTTCAACTCTCTCCACCCTGATTTTACCCAGGCTGTCTCTATTGGTTCACTCCACCTCTTCCTGACCTTATCCAAGCTGTTTTGTCTAGATCAACCCTCCCAATTCTGACCTTGCCCTGGTTGTCTCTACCTGCTCAACCCTCACCACCCTGACCTTATTCAGGCTGTCTGTATTGATGAATTCCACACCCTGGCTTTCTCGGG
Source organism: Panulirus argus (assembly GCA_038088735.1). NCBI lineage: Eukaryota > Metazoa > Arthropoda > Malacostraca > Decapoda > Palinuridae > Panulirus > Panulirus argus. The sequence continues at coordinate 6,470 of JAYMFT010084819.1, read as the reverse complement.
CTGTCGCTACTGGTTCAAACTTCCACCCCGACCTTGCTCAGGCTGTCTTTGCTGGTTCAACCCAACCGTAAACTTACCCAGGCGTTCTTTACTGGTTCACCAGCCTTCTCTGATCTTACTCAGGCTGTCTGTGCAGGTTTACCCCTACCGTGACCTTATTCAGGCTCTTGTACTGATTCACCCCCACCCTGAACAACACAGGCTGTCTTTACTGGTTTACTTCCATTCTGACCTTACCCAGGCTGTCCACAGTGGTTCATCCCATCCTGACCTTACTTACACTGTCTGTACTGGTTCACCCGTCACCCTGATATTACCAGGGCTGTCTGTACTGGTTCACCAACAACCATGACCTCGCCCAGGCTGTCTTTGCTGGTTCACCCCAACCCTGATCCAAGCTGTCTGTACTGGTTCACCCCTCCCTATCTTGAACTTATCCAGGTTGTCTATACCGCTTCAACCCTCCTCACACTGACCTTCCCACGCCTTTTCTCCTTGTTCACCCTTCACCCTAACTTTCCCAGGTTGTCTGTACTAGATGAGCCGTCTCCGTCCTGACCTTAACCAGGATGTCTCTACTTGTTCATTACCAACCTGAAATTACCTAGACTGTCTGTACTGGTTTACTCTTTGTCCTGACATTACCTAAGCTGTCTGTAATGGTTCTCCCCAGCCCTTACCTCACCCAGGCTAACTGTACTGGTTCACCTTAACACTGACCTTACTCAGGCTGTCTGTTCTGGTTCACCCCTCCTCATCCTGAATACCCAGACTGACTTTATCCACCCTGTCTGTAGTGGTTCACCCCTAACAACACAGACCTTACTCAGGCTATCTGTACTGAATCAACCCTCACGCTGATATTATCAAGGCTGTCTATACTGGTTCACTCCCACCCTGACCTTACCAAGGATATCTGTACTATATAACCTCAACCTTGACCTTACCCACTCTTTCTTTACTGGTTCAATCATCAATTCTGACCCCACCCAAGCTGTCTGTACTAGTTCACCCCAACCCTGACCTTATCCTGGCTCTCTGCACTGGTTCATCCCCTCCCTGACCTTAAACAGACTGTCTGCACTATTTCACCTACATCCTAACCTTACCCAGGGTTTCCGTAGTGGTTCATCCCCACCCTGACCTTACTGAGACGGTCCTTACTGGTTCATCCTTCACCTTGACATTATTTAGGCTGTCTGTACTGGTTTACCACCAACCTGACATCACCCACACTGTATGTACTGGTTCCATCCTCCCCACCGTGACGTTATCCAGCCTCTCTGTATTAGTTCAACCCTTCCCACACTGACATTCCCAAGCTTTCTGTCCTGGTTCTTCCGGACACCGGGACCTTCCCAGGCTGGCTGTATTGGTTCAACCCTCCCTACCCTGACCTTCCCAGGCAGTCTTTACTGCTTCAATCATTCCCCACATTGACCTTCTAAGGCTGTCTGTACTAGTTCAACCCTCACTACCCTGACCGTCCTAGGCTGTCTGTCCTGCTTCAACCATCCCCCACATTGACCTTCCCAGGCTGCATCTGCTGGTTCAAACCTCCGCACGCTGACCTTATCCAGGATGTCTGCATTGGTTCAACCCTCCCAAGTCCTAACCTTACCCATGAGGTCAATCTTGCTTTAACCATTCTCCACATTGACCTTCCCAGGCTGTCTCTGCTGATTTAACTCTCCACACCCTGACCTTTCCCAGGCTGTCTCTACTGTTTCATTTCCTCACCCTGGCTTTCCAAGGCTCCCTATACTGGTTGAACCCTCCCCATCCTGACCTTCCTAAGCAGTCTGTACTGGCTAAACCCTCCCTACCCTAACCTTCACAGGCAGTCTGTACTGCTTCAACCATCCTCTACCTTGACCTTCCCAGGCTGTCTGTACTGGTTCAAACCTCCATACCCTGACCCTACCCAGGATGTTTGCAGAGGTTCAACCTCCCAGACCCTGACCTTACCCAGGGGGTCTATATTGCGTCAACTATCCCCACCCTGACTTTCCCAGACTGTCTCTACTAGTTAAATCCTCTGCACCCTGACCTTATCCAGGCTGCCTGTACTGGTTCATTCCCTCATCCTTTGGCTTTCCAAGGCTCTCTACATTGGTTGAACCCTCCCCACCCTGACCTTCCTCAGACTGTCTATACTGGTTCAGTCCTTACCACCCTGACCTTACCCATGCTGTCTGTACTGATGCAACTCTCCCCACCCTGATCTTACCAGGCAATCCGTATTGGTTTATATTTCCCCATCCTGACCTTAAAACGCCTGTATTGTTCAACACTTCTCACCCTGGCCTTCTTAGGCTCTCTGTACTGGCTCAACCCTCCCTACCCTGACCTTCCCATGCTCTGTACTGGTTCAACCCTCCCAACCTGACCTTGACCATGCTGTCTTTACTGGCTCAATCCTTCCAATCCTGACATTAACCAGTCTGTCTGTACTGGTCAAAGAAAAAAAAACTTAAGCTGTCTGTACTAGCTCAAACCTCCCCACCCCAACTTTAACCAGGCTATGTGCTCTGGTTCAAGGCTCCTCTCCTGACCTTACCCAGGCTATCGGTACTGGTACAGTTCTCCTTACCAGGCAATCCGTATTGGTTAGAGCTTCCCTACCCTGATCTTAGGACGCCTTCAGTGTTTCAACACTCCCCAACCTGACATTCCCAGGCTGTCTGTAATGGCTCAGCTCTTCCCATCCTAACTTTCCCAGGCTGTCTGCACTGTCTCCTGTGGTTCACCCCTAAGAACATTGACCTTACTCAGGCTGTCTGTACTGGATCAACCTTCACGCTAATATTACCAAGGCAGTTTATACTGGTTCACCCTGACCTTACCAAGGCTATCTGTACTATATCACCTCAACCTTGACCTTACTCGGACTTTCTTTATCGGTTCAATTGCCTACTCTGACTGCACCCTAACTGTCTGTACTAGTTCACTCCTGACCTTATCCTGGTTGTCTGCACTGGATCATCCCCTCCCTGACCTTAACTAGGCTGTCAGCACCGGTTCACCTACATCCTGACCTTACCCACGGTGTCCGTAATGGTTCATCCCCATCCTGACCTTATCTAGACGGTCATTACTGGTTCATCCTTCACCTTGACATTACCTAAGCTGTATGTACTGGTCACCTACAACCTGATCTCACCCAGGCTGTCTATAGCGGTTCCACCATCCCCATCCTGACTTATCCACGCTATATGTACTGGTTTAACCCTCCCCACACTGACCTTCCCAGGCTCTCTGTCCTGGTTTACCCCGTCAATCGGACTTTCTCAGGTCGTCTGTACTAGCTCAACCCTTCTTACCCTGACCTTCCCAGACAGATTGTACCTCTTCAACTATTTTTCACCTTGACCTTCCCAGGCTGTCTTTCTGGTTCAAACCTCCACACTCTGATCTTATCCAGGATGTCTGCAGTGCTTCAACATCCCAAACCGTGACCATACGCAAGGGGTCTGCATTGCTTCAGCCCTCTTAACCCTGACTTTCCCAGTTTCTACTCTGGTTCAATCCTCCGCACCCTGACCTTATCCAGGCTACCTGTACTGGTTCATTCTCTCATCCTGGCTTTCCAAGGCTCTCAACATTTTCTGAACCCCTCCCACCCTCATCGTCCTCAGACTGTCTATAATGGTTCAGTCCTTACCATCCTGACTTTACCCATGCTGCCCATACTGGTACAACTCTCCCCGCCCTGATCTTATCAGACTGTCCGTACTGGCTTTAACCTCCCCACTCTGACCGTGGAACGCCTGTTTTGTTTTAATACTTCTCACCTTGACCTTCCTAGGCTCTGTACTGGCTCAACCCTCCCTACCCTGACCTTACTATGCTGTCTGTACTGGTTTAACCTTCCCACCCTGACCTTGCCCATGCTGTCTTTACTGGTTCAATTCTTCCGATCCTGACCTTAATCAGTCTGTCTGTACTGGTCCAAAAAAAAAAGACCTTAATTAGACTGTCTCTACTAGTTCAACCCTCCCCATCCTGACCTTACCTAGGCTGTCTCTACTCCTTCAACCCTCACCACCCTGACTTTTCCTGGCTGTCTACATTGGTTCAACCCTCCCCACCCCGACCTTCCCAAGCTGTCTGTACTAGTTCAACCCTCCCCACCTGGTTTTCATAGGTTGCTTGTACTGGTTTAACCCTCCCAACCCTGACTTTACCCAAGCAGTTTTTACTGGTTCAACCCTTCCCCCCCTGACCTTACCCTGTCTCTCTATACTGGCTCAGCCGTCCAAACCCTGACCTTAATCAGACCGTCTGTATAGGTTCATTCCTCCACCCTGGATTAGTCAGGCTGTCTGGACTGGCTCAACCCTCCTCACATTGACCTTCCCAGATCTTTCTTCCTAGTTCATCCTCCACCCTAACCTTCCCAGGCTGTCTATGCTGGTTCAACCGTCCCCACCCTGACCTTAACTAGGATGTCTGTACTTGTTCACTACTAACCTAAAATTACCTAAACTGTCTGTACTGGTTCACTCATTGCCCTGACGTTACCTAGACTGCCTGTAATGGTTTTCCCCAGCCCTTACCTCACCCAGGCTATCTGAGCTGGCTCACCCCAAAACTGACCTTATTCAGGCTGTCTGTACTGGGCCAGCCCTCACGCTGATATTACCAAGGCTGTTTATACTGGTTCACTTCCACCTTGACCTTACCAATGCTATCTGTGCTATTTCACCTAAACCTTGACCTTACCAAGGCTCTTTTTACCGGTTCACTCGCCTACCCTGACCGCACTCAGGCTGTCTGTACTAGTTCACCCGTACCCTGAGCCTATCCTGGCTGTCTGCAATGGGTCATCCCCTCCCTGACCTTAACCAGGCTGTCTGCACAAGTTCACCTATATCCTGACCTTACCCAGGGTGGCCGTAATGGTTTATCCTCACCCTGACCTTCCTGAGACGGTTCTTACTGGTTCCTCCTTCACCCTGACCTAACCTAGGCTTTCTGTCCTGGTTCACTCCGTCACGAAGACCTTCCCAGGCTGTCTGTAGTGCTTCAGCCACTCCCCACATTGACCTTCCAAGGCTCTCTGTACTGGGTCAGACATTAACAACCTGATCTTATCCAGGATGTCAGCAGTGTGAATCCTACCAAACCCTAACCTTACTCAGGGGGTATGTACTACCTCAACCTTCCACACCCTGACATTCCCAGGCTGTCTCTACTGGTTCAGTCTTCGCATCCTGACCTTATCCAGGCTGTGTCTACTGGTTCATTCCCTCACCCTGGCTTTCCAAGGCTCTCTACATTGGTTGAACACTCCCCACCCTGACCTTCTTCGGCTGACTGGACTGGTTTACTCCTCCCCACCCTGACCTTCCTCAGACTATCTATACTGGTTCAAACCCTGACCTTAACCGGGCTGTCTGCATTGGTACAACTCTCCCCACCCTGATCTTAACAAGCAATCCGTATTGGTTTAAACCTCCCCACCCTGATCTTAGAACGCCTGTATTTTTAACAGTCGTCAACCTGACCTTCTTAGGCTGTCTGAACTGGCTCAACCCTTCCTTCCCTGACCTTACCAGGCTGTTTCTACCGGTTTAACCCTAACCACCCTAACCTTGTCTATGCTGTCTGCACTGGTTCAATCATTCCCTGCCTGACCATACCCAGTCTGTCTGCACAGGTCCAAAACCCTCCTCCGTAACCTTAATCATGCTGTCTCTACTATTTCAACTCTCCCCACCTTGACCTTAACCAAGCTGTCTGTACTGCTTCAACCCTTACCACCCTGACTTTTCCAGGCTGTCTGTGTTGATTCAACCGTCCACAGAGTGATCTTAACCAGGCTGTCTGCTCAGGTTCAAGCATCCCTACCCTGACCTTACTCAAGCTATCTGTACTGATACAGTTCTCCTCGCCCTGACCTTACCAGGCAATCCGTATTGGTTCAAATTTCCCACCCTGTCCTTAGAACGCCTGTATTGTTTTAACTCTCCTCACCCTGACCTTCATGCGCTGTCTCTAGCGCCCCAACCCTCCTTACCTTGACCTTTCCAAGCTGTCTGTACTGATTTAACACTCCCCACCATGACATTGCCCAGGCTGTATCTAACCTTACCAAAGATTTTACTACTGGTTCAACCCTCCCCACCCTAAACCTTTTTTTTTTATGTTTAAAGCTCCAGTCACGGACAAAGTCTACATCAAGACCGTGCCCTAATTGAAATATAGAGAGAACTGAGAAAGGGGGAAAAAGACAGGGAAAGTATTTACGAATTTTTGAGAAAGTGGAAGACTTTTCTCTTGAAATGAGCCAGGAAAAGACATGAGAAGGAAGAGAGTTCTAGAGCTTCGACATGTAGGGAAAGAAGCAGTTATCAAAACGGCACACCCTTGAGTTGCCAATGGCCACACAATAGTCATGTGACGCAGCAGCTTGCCGAGTATTCCGTGGTCTAGCTAGTGGTGGGGGCACACAAGCAGCCAGCTCT